>PISX010007272.1:0-90425 GCA_004024625.1 Mellivora capensis | reverse complement strand
TCTATTACAAAGCTGTCATCATCAAGACAGTATGGTACTGGCACAAAAACAGACACATAGATCAATGGAACAGAATAGAGAGCCCAGAAATAGACCCTCAACTCTATGGTCAACTAATCTTCGATAAAGCAGGAAAGAATGTCCGATGGAAAAAAGACAGCCTCTTCAATAAATGGTGTTGGGAAAATTGGACAGCCACAAATAATACATTATATCTTAATAATAAAAAATAAAGTAAATACAAAGTAAGTGTATGACACACTGCTGGTGCTCATAAAGTTTGCACCATATATTGTCATACTAAAGGGTCAAAGACTTTAGGTAAGAAAAATGTTCAACAAATTAGTTACTAACAGGATCAAACACCCAGAAGATACTGCCCAGTGTAATTCATCTCCAAAAAAATGATCAATGCCAACTTGTTCTTCCTTAGAACAGCATGTGAGTTGCAGACAACAGTAACAGAAATTCAGATGTTCGCGAGGATGTGGAGAAAGGGGAACCTTTCTACACTGTCGGTGGGAATGCAAGCTGGTGCAGCTGATCTAGAAAACAGCATGGAGGTTCCTCAAAAAGTTGAACATAGAGCTACCCTACAACCCAGCATTCACACTACTGGATATTTACCCTAAAGATACAAATGTAGTGACCCGAAGGGGCACATGTACCCGAATGTTTATAGCAGCAATGTCCACAACAGTCAACCTATGGAAAGAGCCTAGATGTCCATCAACAGATGAATGGATAAAGAAGATGTGGTGTGCATATATACAATGCAATACTATGCAGCCATCAAAAGAAATGAAATCTTGGGGTGCCTGGGTGGCTCAGTGGGTTAAAGCCTCTGCCTCTGGCTTGGGTCATGATCCCAGGGTCCCGGGATCAAGCCGGGCCCACATCAGGCTCTCTGCTCAGCAGGAAGCCTGCTTTCTCCTCTCTCTCTCTCTCTCTCTCTGCCTGCCTCTCTGCCTACTTGTAATCTCTATCCGTCAAATAAATAAATAAAATCTTTAAAAAAAAGAAAAAGAAAAAGAACTGAAATCTTGGCATTTGCAGTGACATGGATAGAACTAGAGGGTATTATGCTGAGCGAAAAATGTCAATCAGAGAAAGACAGTTATCATATGATCTCTCTGATATGAGGAATATGAGAGGCATGGCAGGCGGTAGGGAAGGAAAAAATGAAACAAGATGGGATCGGAAGGGAGACAAACCATAAGAGACTCTTAATCTCCCAAAACAAACTGAGGGTTGTTGAGGGGTAGGGGGAGAGGGATAGGGTGGTCGGGATACGGGCACGGGGCAGAGTATGTGATATGGTGAGTGCTGTGACATGTGTAATTGTGATGATTCACAGACCTATACCCCTGGGGCAAATAATACATTACATGGTTAAAAAAAAAAAAGAAAGAAAAGTAACAGAAATTCTTCAACCTAACTGCATTTAACTAATCCTTAAAAGGTCTTGTTGGGTGTCTGATGCCCCAATTACTTGCCACATCATCTCTGCCTTAACCACTGCTCAGATTATTATATAAAAGTACTCCAGACTATTCAATGGGTCATTTTCTCCTCATATTAGAGACCAACATCACTACAGAACCATATAAAGAATGATTCACTTCACAAAACATTCTTAGAAGGCAAGCTGAAGAACTAAATATAACCAAGGTAGGTACTTTCTACCAAGGAAGGACAGAAGGACAGGCAGACAAAAGGACAGAAGGAGGTTTGTCAGAGGGTGGGGGGGAGCTGGAAGAAAAGAATCTGTCAGCAACAAGGAAAGGAATCAACTCCCTCAAGGGGGATATTAAGTTAAAATGTTAACAAACAGAAGGAGGATAGCAGCATCTCAAGAAAAAAGAGTCTCTTAATGCCTAAAAGCATTATGGTGACAAGAAAATGGGCGTATTTCTGGCCTTAGTGTGCCCTCATCACAACTCAGACTCTAAGCCAGGGAAGGACAGAACCTCCCTTGTGATCACCAGAAATAATCCATCAGTCAAACTGATGAGCACACATCACAGGCTGGAAAAAACAGCAAGCAGATGAGTATTACTGGCCACAACTGTGAACAACATGAATTTACAGGAAAACATTTGGGAAAATACTATCAATCTTTTTCTCCATCCCCAGTGTCCTCCTTTAACTTAGACCTCAGTTCTTACACTCTCTATAAGCACAAACGACAGCTACCTTTTGTTTCAGTTTTGGAAATTCTCATTCAAGAACTTTTGAGGAACACGTTAAAAGTGTCACAAACACATCAATTATAAAATAAATAACATGGGATTAAACGTACAGCATAGTGACTATAGCTAATGATACTGTTTTTGTATTTTGAAAGTTACTAAGAATAAATCTTAGAAGTTCTCAACAGAAGGCGCCTGGGTGGCTCAGTCAGTTAAGCATCCAACTCTTGGTTTTGGCTCAGGTCATGATCTCACAGTCATGGGATCAAGCCCTGTGTCAGGCTCTGGGTTCAGGACAGAGTCTGCCTGAGATTCTCTCCCTCCTTCTGCCCCTACCCTGCTCTCTAAAAATGAATAAATAAAATATTTTTAGAGAGGAGTAGCAGACTGAAATGACATCAGGTCCCAGGAGTCCAGATAGTTATCATACCATTCTGAACACCTACAAACTCAACAGGAGGTAGAAGAGAAGAAAAGCAGCAATTCTAGGAAGAGAAAATCAACCACTTTCTCAAAGGTAGGATGGGCGGAGAAGTGAATCCAAAGCAACGGGAAGATAGACCGCGGGAGGAGGGGCTGGCTCCTGGCCAAGTGGTGCACCAGCGGAGCATAAAATCAGAACTTTTATAAGTCTGGTCCACTGAGGGACATGGCTCCAGAGGCTAAGCAAGGGTGAAGCCCTCGCAGGGACAGTATGGTCTCAGGTCCCATGGGGTCACAGAAAGATCCAAGGTATCTGAGTGTGGCAGAGCTCCCACATATCAGAGCGGGGAAGCCGGCTACAGAGATGGAGCCAAGGAGTGAGCTCTCAGCTCGGGAGTTACCTTAAACCATGATCCAAAGCACAGTCGGGACACTGCTCTTCAAGCAGGGACCCCACATGTGGCATATCCAGAGAGACCCCTCCTACCTCCTCCCAGAGGAGTGGCACAGGAACGTGCAGTGGGAATCTGCTGGGTTTGGAGACTCTAAATGGGGCTATGCTCCAGAGAAAGAAATACTCGGTCACAGGCCAGGTGAGCACAGAGCGTGCCAGAGACCAGATAAACTGGTCTGACTGCTGAGGGACTGACTGCTTTTCTCTGAGGTCGCACTGAGGAGTGGGGCCCCAGAGCTCTCAGCTCTTCCGCACTGGAGTCTGGGAGACTGCCATCTTCATTCCCAAACTCCAAAGCTCCACAGGAAGTGTTCAAGGAACAAAAGCTACCGAGAGCAAACCTGAGCAGGTTACTTAACCTGGCCCCTGGCAAGGGAGGTGCAATTCTGCCTCAGGCAAAGACATTTGAGAATCGTAGCAACAGGCTCCTCCCCCAGAAGATCGGCAAGAACATCCAGCCAAGACCAAGCTCACCAACAAGGAGAACAGAAGAACTCCAGAGCTAGACGAAAGCAACACACAGAATTCATGGCTTTTTCCACATGATCCTTTAGTCTTGCAAAGTTAAATTTATTTTTTTCTTATTCTGTATTTTTTTAACTTTCCCTCTTTCCTCTTTTAACGTTTCTTAACTAGTTTATCTTAATACCTTTCCAAAAAAAAAAAAAAGTACTTTAAAACCTTCATTGTCATAGTTTTATTTTATCCTTTCATTGTATTTAACCTTATTTTTTGTATACATATAGGTTTTTTTCTTTAAAATCTTGGGATACAGGGGCGCCTGGGTGGCTCAGTGGAATAAAGCCTCACATCACTCGGCATCAGGGAAATACAAATCAAAACCACAGTGAGATGCCACCTCACACCAGTCAGAATGGCTAAAATTAACAAGTCAGGAAACGACAGATGTTGGCGAGGATGCAGAGAAAGGGGAACCCTTCTACACTGTTGGTGGGAATGCAAGCTGGTGCAGCCGCTCTGGAAAACAGCATGGAGGTTCCTCAAAAAGTTGAAAATAGAGCTACCCTACGACCCAGCAGTCACACTACCGGGTATTTACCCTAAAGATACAATGTAGTGATCCAAAGGGGCACATGCACCCGAATGTTTATAGCAGCAATGTCCACAACAGCCAAACTACGGAAAGAACCTAGATGTCCATCAAGAGATGAATGGATAAAGAAGATGTGGTGTGTGTATAAACACACACACACACACACACACACACACACTGGAATACTATGCAGCCATCAAAAGAAATGAAATCTTGCCATTTGCAATGACATGGATGGAACTAGAGGGTATTATGCTGAGCAAAATGTGTCAATTGGAGAAAGACAATTATCTTATGATCTCCCTGATATGAAGAATTTGAGAGGCAGGGTGGGAGGTTTGGGGAGTAGGGAAGGAAAAAATGAAACAAGATGGGTTCGGGAGGGAGAGACTCTTAATCTCACAAAACAAACTGAGGGTTGCTGGGGGGAGAGGGGTATGGAGAGGGTGACCGGGCTATGGACATCGGGGAGGGTATGTGTTATGTGAGTGCTGTGAAATGTATAAGCCTGACGATTCACAGACCTGTACCCCTGGGGCAAATAATACATTATATGTTTATTAAAATAATTAATAAAAAAACTATGTGAGGTGACAGATGTTAACCAGGCTTATTGTGGTGACCATTTTGCAATATATACAAGTATCAAATTATAATATTATATCCTATAATGATATATAATTCATGTATTATAATGTATCATAATATATATCAAATAATATTATAACATGTGATCTTATATGTCAACTATATCTCAATTTTATTTTTTTTTAAAGATTTTATTTATTTATTTGACAGAAATCACAAGTAGGCAGAGAGGCAGGCAGAGAGAGAGGAGGAAGCAGGCTCTCCATGGAGCAGAGAGCCCGATGCGGGGCTCGATCCCAGGACCCTGGGATCATGACCTGAGCCGAAGGCAGAGGCTTTAACCCACTGAGCCACCCAGGCGCCCCTATATCTCAATTTTAAAAAAGAACTTCTGAGAAGAGACTATGGGTCTAATTTCCTACTTCAATAAACCGTCTCTCCAGTCCTCACTATATAGCCTTGTTCTCCTAAAACTGTCCAGTGAAAGCCCTCTACATGTATCCCCCACATTTGAGACTTACTTTCTTTCACTCTGTTCATATTGTCTCTACTGCTAGCTCAATAAACATTTGTTGAGTAACTGTGTTTCAAGTCCAATCTAAGCCCTGAGAAGAATTTCTTAACATCTCCAAACCATGTCAGGCTATTCTTACTCCTCTTTCCTTAATTCCTTTTACAACCACAGTCTGTATTTTACCACTTAGCATTTTAACATATATTACTAATGTAAAAGATATCACTATTTATTTAGTAACTCATGCGTTTCATATATTGTCTCCTCTCATCCTTCCCTGTATGGGTCTACAAACAGAAATAAGCGCCAGTGCTTGGTCATTGCTAGCTTTAAACCACAGGCAAGTCGACTGCTCTGTCTAAACATTGGCTTCTTCATCAGTAAAATAAAGATAATAATATAACACGTGCCATGGCATTGTTCCGGAGGAATCAGAAAAATAACCCATGTCAAGTATTAGTCTGCACAACGCCTAGCAGATACAAGATGCTCAACGTGTGTCAGTTAACACTCGTGATACTAACAAACAGACCATGTTCTACACATCCCTGGAATCCCACAGCACAGAGGAGCTCAAAACATGTTTTGCAGAAGACAGCAGTTACAATACTTCTAGCTGATCCTGGAGTATTGTTTCCGTTTGTACTGCTAACAAGGAAGAATTGTCAGTTCTCAGAGAAGCTTGTACTGACTGCCTAAGCCCCTATAAAGCACACTCTCAGCCCTCTGGGAACCTCTTTTCCCCATACCAACCTACTCTGGCTGTATAAATATGGTCTCCTGTTTCCACTTGGATTCCTAAGAGCAGAAATTATTCCATGTTTAACTTTGAAAGCAATCAAATATTTGATGAATGAACAAAATCCATTTATTAATTAGGCTTTATTTTTTGTTATCCACTAATAAGCTATCCTCTCACTAACAAAACCACAGATTATTAAGGCAGAAGAGTAAGGTTTTCATTAATGTATTTCTTAAATACACAAAAACAGGCTATCTCTGGGTTTTTTGTTTTGAAACTTAAATTGCAACTCTCCATGTCACATACCAACAGTGCCTTTATTTATATTCCCCTTTTCTTAAAAAAAAAAAAAAAAAAAACAACTTTTATTTATTTATTTGAGAAAGAGAGTGAGCAAGAGCATAAGCCAGGCAGAGGCAGAGAGAGAAGGAGAAGCAGACTCCCCATGGAACAGAGAGCCGGACTACATGAGACTAGATCCTAGGATCCTGGGATCATGATCTGAGCCAAAGCGGGTCATGCTTAACTGACTGAGTCACCCAGAAGCCCCTATGATCCCCTTTTCATTCCAACTTTCTCTAAAATAAAATAAAAACACAAGTCCACAAAATTATAATACATCCATACATAAGATAGTGCCCTCAGATGTTACTTATTACACTGGCATGTGAATCACTTATGTACACAGGGTTACACATAATAGTACACAGGGTTGTACTATCCAATATGGTAGCCAGGAGCCACACATGGCTATTAAAATTAATCAAAATTAAATAAAATTTAAAATTCAGTTCCTCAGTCTACACTAGCCACATTTCAAGTATTTACCAGTCATAAGTGGCCAAGAGCTACTATACTGGACAGAGCAGATACAGAACATTTCCAACGTCACAGTAAGTACTATCAGACAGCACTGATCCAGGTTAAATGTATATAAATAAAGATATTAAGAATCCCATTTCATCAATAACCTACCCCCTTTGGATCAACTCTAACAGCTCCAAATACAAGAATACGCATAAACATGAACGCAGCAGCATTATCATTGACTCTCGCAAAGACAACAGATCACAATTCTTCTTAGAAAAGATAGAGTAAGAAAGTCCCATGGCAATCTAAGACTTTATTCATCTACTCTTTCAGCAATTTATACAACTTGACCTGAGGAGAAAAGAGCAAGAAAGCATTTTTCTCCACAATACCCTTTCTCCAATAGAGTCACAACTGCCAGGTTTCAGACTCACAGGTTCCATCATCCTACAGCGTCAGCAGTCCGTGGTAAAGTCCGCTTTCCACACTGATTTCCTTGAACTCAGTCAGTGTATTATGCCATCACTCTAAAATCAGGGCCTAGAGTCTCTTGGCAGATAGGCTGTATGTAATGACAGTTTGGATGAAATCATAAGTCTATCTGCTCTTGGAGGATTTTTCCAATCCTATGCAATTGCTGTGTGGGTTATGTGGGAGGCTGCACATTTTTCTTCATAATAAAACAAAACCCCAATTTCTGCAAAGTTGGTAAGTTACCTCTGCATTTATAACACAACATGACAAGCAGAGCTCTGTTTTTCTACAAAATTAAGGCTTTTAGGAGCATGTGTTTTCAATCACTTATTTCTCAATAGTAATTGAAATATCTCAAAGCATTCTCTGAGCACTTTACTAGTTTTATCTGCCACTTTCATTGATTATCACAGGCTGCCTATATACAGGAAGAGAAGCAGAACAGGGAAAAACTCATGACTCTGGGCAGGGATATTTTTAAAAATTCCTCTCTAAAATCTGAACCCATAAACATCTTTCCATAATTCAATACTATGGTACCAGCTTTAAAATGTTATGATAACCCAGAAGAGATGGGTTTTCTGAGTGATGTGTGAAGAAGGGAATGTTATAACATGGGTATGTGGCAAGGGATTTAATGTTTTGGAAGAATGGCAGTCACATGATACCAATACAATTTTCAGAGATTTGGGGTAAAGTGGGGAAGGCCAGATGAACTTGTTCAGTAATCACTCTTTTTGCTTATTAGAAGAAGGGAAGGGGGGGGACCACCCTAAGTATTTGGCATGAGTTGCATTTCTCTGGAGCACTTTCTTTTACCCTGTAAGTCCCAAGCACCCATGACCTCTGAAGGGTAAGGTCAGCTATCAGCCTTGAAAGGACAACAAGATGTGCGCAACCATTTCTTTCCACTGAAAAAGCTGCTTCTGAATCTGAGAAGGCAAGCAAAAATAGTGTGGTAGTCTGTAAAGCAAGTTCTCCCCAGGGAATTCTGGCTTGAATGCAAAATATTCCACAGAAAACATTTCCAGAAGGACTCTGACAACAGGAAGGAGCAATTCAAAAACAAGGACATAAAGTCATATAGATTGGGGGTAAAGTAGGGAAGTAAGGACAATGATGGAAAAGTCTGTTTAAAAAAAAAAACAAAAACAAAACTTAGTTCTTGAGGCGTTTTGAGAATCAGAATCGAAGGCTTCGAGGTAAAAAGGAAAAAAAAGACTGTGAAATACATCTATGCTTAAATATGTCCTTGGAAGAAAAAAAAAAGCATTTAGCCAGGATTTAAATTTAAAAAAAAAAAAAAAAAAAAAAGGAAAGGAAAGAAAGCATTATACTACCTTAGTTCCCCACTGGGTTGTGAAAAACTTTACTAATTTAGAAATGAGAGAACACCATTTCATTGTTCCCACGTAGCTCATATTAGGATCTGCAAATACTATAGCCTAGCAAAAAAAAAAAAAAAAAGAGGTAAATAAAAAAGAGAAAATTGCTTCCCACTAATATGGGTCAATTCTGCAGGAATACGTGTCAGGAAAACATTACAGTATGTATTCTACAGATTTTAAGTACAGGTCAAATTTTCTAATAGCTCAACCAGTTAAGTGGAGGGAGGGCAAGAAAAAGAAAGTACAAGAGCATGTAAAAAAAAAAAAAAAATAGAGAATGGGGGGCACCTAGGTGGCTCAGTTAAGCATCTGCCTTCCGCTTAGGAAGTGATCTGAGTCCTACATCTAGCCCCGTATCGCATGGTCAGCAAGGGGCCTGCTTCTCCCTCTCCCTCTGCTTGTGAGCACGCGTGTGCTCTCTCTTCAAATAAAACCTTTCAAAAAAGAAAGAGGAAGAGAATGGAAATTTGAAAATTCATCATAAAATAACCATAAGCACCAAGAGATAAAAATGCTAAAAATGGGGAGGGGAGGTCCTTATTAGCCAACTTCCTGGGTTTTTAAAAGTATGTGTCTTTTCTAACTTACGAAAAAGCTAACAGAAACAATCCAGAAAAAAAAATAAATGGTGGGTGGGGAAGGATATACCAAGGAAAGATGTGAAACCAACAATATACTACACTCCCACAATGGTCTAAGCACTTCCAAGCCAAATCAGATATGAACTATATATAAAAGATCACTGTTCATATACTCAATTCTTTATAGTTATCAGGGAGTCTTTTTTTTTTTTTAAGGTGCTTTGAAAATGAGGTTTTGGCAGCCACATCTCACCATCTTAAAAGGTAAGATAGCTGGTTCTTTAGCTCAGCTTAGCTTTAATTTTTATAGCAAATATTTGACTTTAGAACATCTAACAGAATGCCAAAGTACAAATATTTGCTTGGCTTAATCATTCTCTATATATTATTCTACTTCCCCTGTAAATATGAAATGTGAAAGGAAACCTAAAATCATTAATGCCTAAATTCGGCTCCAGTTTAAAATGTACTATTAAACAAAATCTGAGATTGGGTAGCACTTCAAGTTCTGCATCACAAGCCTTTTATTAAATCAAGAAGACAGGGGTGCCTGGGTGGCGTGGGGGGGGGGGCGCGGGGGTTAAAGCCTCTGCCTTCAGCTCAGGTCATGGTCCTCTGCTCAGCGGGGAGCCTGCTTCCTCTTCTCTACCTATCTCTCCGCCTACTTGTGATCTCTGTCAAATAAATAAATAAATTATTTTTAAAAATAAAAAAAAATAAATCAAGAAGACAAAATGTAATCTCTCTCTACTACAGATCAGAACAGAAAGAAGTTACCTGAAGCTGCTCATAGAAACACCACCGATTTTCACAGATCTCAGTAAAGATAAAGAAATACAGTCCATATTTGTAATTTTAAGGGTAGCCTTAAAGAAGCAGGTCAGGAGTGGAAGGAGAAACTGAAACTGATTATTTTATATCCTAATATTCATACTGAAAGATGTGGACAAATACTGTAAATCAAGGTGGTTCTAGGTTTCAAAAGTAGGCCCTGAAGCACAATAAACTCCACAACAAAAGTATTTTTGTATATGCTACTCTTATTCAGCATAATCATGCAAAGCCCTAATGAGACTGGAGGCTTATTTTGACCACAAGACTCTTTCACTCTGAATGCTCACCTACTTTGGCTAAGTGACAAAGATTGCCTTCCTCATCCCCAGGCTGTCCTTTGTCCTATAGCTCTGTCATATCAGAAGATTAAGTCTGTTTACTCATGTGTGAAATGGTGAATTGTTCCTTTCCTTATACTACAGGCTACCTATAACAAAGTCAGGCTCTATATTCTTCATAATTCCATGACTAATAATTGCAAGTAAATTATGTTTCACTTCCTTTGTAGTATTTATGGAATATGATACAATAAATTCTTCACATTTCAACATAACCTTGCATGCTTCTTAAACTACACAACTAGTTTTTGTTCCGAGACATTATGAAAATTTTACATAGTTTCTTGGGGCTTCCTTGTTGTTGAAGTCAAACTTTCCTCTGTGCATTTCTGTCATACTCACCTCGATAATCTGTCCTACTATGAGTCACCAGACTTTCTCAAAATGACTGTGACCATATCTTGTTTCATGACTATATTTCCTGATTTCTTTGAGATCACAATGTTTACTATGTATTGACAATAAGTCTTCCCAGGTACAGATGATAAAAATTAATACTATCTAAAAAACAAAGATAACACTACAGTGACTATTATCTCTATATGCAGGAATGTGAAGCCTGTAATGATTACTTAAGAAAACTACTGGCACTAGTAAGAGAAGCTAAAATAAAAATTATGGAGGCAAGTAATGATGCACATTCCACAGGTACTTCAGCCTCAATCAGGTTTTTTAAACCAAGCCTTTATTAGAAATGACAAGTGATTCTTTCACACACCTTAATTTAATCCAAAGAATCTAAGTCTCAGAAAGATCACAGATTCAGGGTGTCTGGGTGGCACAGTTGGTTAAGAACCCAACCCCTGATTTCGACTCAAGTCATGATCTCAGGCTTGTTAAGATGGAGCCCCACATCAGACTCAGCTCGGAGTCCGCTCAAGATTCTCTCTCTCTCTCTCAAATAAAATAAAATAGAAAGATCACATGTACAAAAGTGGGAGAGAAAACTACTCAATGCTATGGTCTGGTAGAATGAGCACTGGAAAACCAAAAGATACCAATGAGAAATTAGGCCCTAGTATTTGCCAACTCTGGCCTCACTTTCTTCACCTTAAAAAGGCAGGCGGGCAGGGATATGCCAGTCAGTTAAGTGTGGGACTCTTAATTTTGGCTCAGGTTATGATCTCAGGGTTGTGATATCGAGCCCCACATCAGGTTACACACTGGGCATGGACCTGCTTAAGATTCTCTCTCTCCCTCTCTCTCTGCACCCCCTCCCTCTCAATCCCCTCCCCCCCTCCCCCCGCACACAAAGATGGAATGGGACTCTAAGCTCTATTAGAATGATTCATCAAACTTCAACTGAATAATGTTGTAAACCAAATGTAACAAATGTTACAAATTATCAATATTTTAGGTGCCAAATATCTGAAGGTGCCAAATATCCAAATATCTGAATATTTTGGGAACACCAAAGCTTGCACATCCAAGTAGAAAGATGATGGGATATCCCCTCACTGCTCCACAGCCACTTTTCAGGCATTCCACAACTCAACACCACACATATGTACCTCTCTGCCCACCTCATTTTTCTCTTTCATCCCATTTCTCCCTCCAGACTTGTTCTTCACTCTTTCCCTCACTCTCTGCTTGAAAGTGGCACCAAGAGCACTACTTAGAGCTAATAATTCTACCTAAGGACTAGAGAAATTAAATTGCTGAACTCTCCTAAAGAGAAAATAGGAGACTCTCCTAAAGAGAGAAAGGAGACCTTTCCACAAACCTTTGGTGACACTCAGAAACTTTACAATCTGCCTGCTATAGATCACCTAGGGGAAAACCATCCCCAGAAATTACTGGTGTTGCTTTTGAAAAGAAAACCAATAAAGTTATAAAACAAAAAATATTCACTTACTGTAGAAAATTTAAAAATGTGTCCACCTCTCTTAGTTTAAAAAAAAAAAGTCACAACTATAACTCCATGGGGCTATTAAAACTAGTCTTAATTTTTAAAAATTAAAACCAAACAAGTTTACTCCATAAGCTCTCTTTCAAAGCTAGGTTAACAATACTGTTTAACATGTTTAAAATGCTAGGTTTTTAGTTTTGTACAGTTGGCTTTTAAAGGATCTTAGTAACAAGAGAATACTAAATAAAATTTCCATTTGAGTCAGTCGTGCTAAAAAGATGACTTAAATTTTTCATGGTTCAAAGATGCTAAAAGCCTTCATTTTAAAGTATACTTCAGGGGCGCCTGAGTGGCTCAGTGGGTTAAGCCTCTGCCTTCAGCTCAGGTCATGATCTCAGGGTCCTGGGATCCAGCCCCGCATCAGGCTCTCTGCTCGGCGGGAAGCCTGCTTCCCCCTTTCTCTCTGCCTGCCTCTCTGCCTACTTGTGATCTCTCTCTCTCTCTGCCAAATAGATAAATAAAATCTTTAAAAAAATAAAAATAAGGAGCGCCAGGGTGGCTCAGTGGATTAAAGCCTCTGCCTTCAGCTCAGGTCATGATCCCAGGGTCCTAGGATCAAGCCCCACATCGTGCTCTCTGCTCAGCAGGGAGCCTGCTCCCCTCTCTCTCATTCTGCCTGCCTCTCTGTCTACTTGTGAGCTCTCCCTGTAAAATAAATAAATAAATAAATAAATAAATAAATAAATAAATAAATATTTAAAGAATGAACTATACTTCAGTGATCAAATATATTTTCAATGAATCAATCTACCAAATTAATAATTAGGCATATTAAAACTTCATCCTCTTCTGACAAGTCTGCTAGAAAACCCAGTATCATCAAGTCAGTGTCATTAAATAAGGAATCATTTTTCATTTAAAAAATATCGGGGGGGGGGGCGGGGCAAGGGGAGGAGATCCTGGAGAAAGGAAAAGCCCTTTCTCCCTTTTACATGATGGAATTAATGCTAAAACACACAAGCTTATGAAATCATGTCCAATAGGTATATTAGCACTGTCAAACTCATAGCAAAAAGAAAACCAAAAAAACCAACATATTTCAACTGGACATTTAAAAACAAACAAGAATGGTCAATTAAGGGGCGCCGGGGTGGCTCAGTGGGTTAAGCCTCTGCCTTCCGCTCAGGTCATGATCTCAGAGTCCTGGGATCGAGCTCCACATCGGGCTTTCTGCCAAGCAGGGAGCCTGCTTCCCCCCTTCTCTCTGCCTGCCTCTCTGCCTACTTGTGATCTCTCTCTCTGTGTGTGTCAAATAAATAAAACCTTAAAAAAAAAAAAGGTCAATTAAGCAAAAATCAAGTTCAAAAGTAGTTGGCTAAATAATCTTGAGGCTCCTACAGAAGACAATCACAATCAAGCACAATCTTATGCCCTCCAGTCCCATCTCCTCATAATGACAAGATCCATACATCAGCACCATCTTGGCTCCTGCAACAACAGTGAACACAAAAGACAAGTTGGTCACCTTCAGAAGCTAACTACCAAAAGTGGATTAGAAACTCCTTTACTAATCCAGATATGTAGAGCTAACCTTCTAAGTTCTAGTACATAATTCACAGATGCCTTCAATTGAAACAGTTTTCAAGTAAAGTCCTTTTAACTAAACCTCTTCTGGTTCCAACTGATAAATTAAAGAACTACAAATTTACTTACTAGATTCTGAGTAAATTTTTACCTACTGTTTCTATTGCTCTGAAAACCAAAATAAATTTTCCATCTTCTTTTTCAAATGAGTATTACAGAAGTTAAAGGACACTGAAGTTAATTGTAAGAGTACCTGAACACCTCATGTCAGTTTGTAAGATATTATTTTAATCTTAAAAGAGAAGACATAAGAAGAGGAAAAGGGGTAAAATCTATATGATGAAGCCGTATCTCCCACTAAGAGCTTTAAAAAAAAGTCTCTTTTTCTACATTTGGCTCCTATTTGGCACAATTTGGATAAATTAATGTAGTATTTTATAATCTGTTCTTAGTTAAATTCGTCAACCAAAAACCTGGAGATGGTTTATTTACCAAGAGAATATTAATTTAAACAAGTAAAATTAATCTTAGCACTGTCACTAAACCAAGCTTTTGCTTCCTTGTGTTTTAGTATTAGACGCTGAAATCAATTTTTTTAAGGCAGACACTGAACTCTCCCTGGCTCCTTTATTTTAGAACTCAACCCCCAGTAGACCAAACTGAGGTTGTCTTGAGAAACTGAAAAACTGAAATGAGATTAAATGTTTTCATTTTTTTAAAAGATTTTATTTATTTATTTGACAGATACACAGCAAGAGAGGGAACACAAGCAGGGGGAGTGGGAGAGGGAAAAGCAGACTCCCCACGGAGCTAGGAGCTCAACCTGAGACTCCGGGATCATGACCTGAGCTGAAAGCAGTGGCTTAATCAGCTGAGCCACCCAGGCACCCCTAAATGTTTTCATTTTTAAAGACACTATTATTTTTTTTAAAAAGTCCAGTGAAATGATCTTCCCTCTCAAAACAACTCTGTAATAAACCCCTTACACAAAGAAGAAATACATATTTACAGATATGACCAAAACCAACCTACTGAGGATCTTCTCTTAGGTCAAGGCATCTACTGAAATCAACCACACTCTAAGTATAAGCTTTCTCTCACTCCCCCTGTACCCCTACATATTCAATCACATTTGGTCTATAGAAATCTCACTGTGGCCATTTCTTTCTCATCCATTCCAACAAGTCTGAAGACTGTGATGTTGAAGAGATAGCATTATTCATGGAAATTAAATTAGGTATTGAGGGGCAGGGAGTAAAGCAACTTGACCTCTCAGCTATTTTCTCCTCTGCTAAATGGGAATTAAGGTACTACCTCAAAAGACTGTGCTGAGGATGAAGTTTGAAGTATTTTAATGTTACAAAAAGGAAAGATCATATTATCAGACTTATAAACTAAGGACTATATCTCTCTCTTCATAGTTCATCACAGACCTACATATATGACTATTAAAAACAGATCTTACAATTAATGAACTGTAATGTACTTGATGAATAAAGGAAACATAATTAGTTAAAAAGTAAGAACTTCAGACAGATTCCTCTATCTTTTCCCCTCTACCAAATACTAACAAACTTTTTCACTGATCATTTGGGTTGTCTTGGCATAGTGTGATCACAATCTCATTGCCTTTATATTACCACTAGCACTAAATTAAGTTAAACAAGCTCATTTTGCTGGTTAACTGGTTCCTTAAAAAAAGAGAATGTTATTGCAAGTTCCTTTGATCTCTATTATCATCTACAGAAATATAATACTAAAGTATGTGTGTGTGTGTGTGTGTGTGTGTGTGTGTGTAAAATAAATCACTATTAAGTCCAAGCATTTGTCCTGTTATACTAATAACATACATTAATCCACAAAGATAAGATTCTTTAAAAGAGTTTCATGGGCAAAAAATCTAATAATTTACTGGTACCGAGTAAATGTAATTGCCAACTTAAACTTAATTTCAAGAAAGCTACCTCAGTATTTATGATGCTGTGTGACCTAATCAGCCTTTAGGGAGGAGACGCCACTAACTCCATGTGTCACTAACAGCCTACATTTTTAAGTTTGGATCTTAAGAGCGCTGATTTGATCGTCCCTTGAGAAGAACTTAAGTACACACTTCCTGATTGAACAGTCTATCCACTACACTTAGAAAGGCTTTCTAAAAAGTATTTTCTATTTGCTAAGTATGTGGCAATTAAAATATTTTTAGATCAAAGTCTCCATAGCAAATATTGTACTTCCTTACTTTGAAAGCTAAAATCATATTTTCAAGTATCAAACAACAAACTACTAATGGTTGTAGCGTATCCGTAATTTAAAGGTTATTAAAAACAAATGAGACTGACTTCTTTTCATTGGTACTGTTACAATTTTTTTTCAATTTTCAAAAATGTAACTGCTTTCAAGGTACCAGATGAAACTAAATGATCTAAGACTGCTCTAGTCTACCTCCAGCACTCCAGGTGGCATAGTTTTTAATTTACACCAAATTAAAATTTTGACAAGTGAAATCCTACTAGATAAAAGAAGTAAAAAAGTAAAAACCCCACAACTATGTGTGGTATAGTGGAAAACATCAGAAGTTCCATTTGGACATGTTAAGTTTTAGATGCTTATGAAATATTCAAGTGGAAATGTAAAGTAGGTAGCTGAGTAGGTCTGAACTAGCAATAAAATTTTTAGTTATATTCATTTATATCATTTTTTTAAGATTTTATTTATTCACTTGCCAGAGAGCAAGAAAGCGAGAGTAAGAGAGAGAGAGAGAGAGAGTGCACATAAGCAAGGGGAGCAGCAGGCCAAGGGAGAAGCAGACTTCCTGTTGAGCAGGCAGCCTGATGTAGGACTCAATCCCAGAACCCTGGGATCATGACCTGAGCCGAAGGCAGACGCTTAACCAACTGAGCCACCCAGGCGTCCAAATTTAAAGCAGTCCTAAGTTTTAAAGTCCTAAGTCCTAGGGCGCAGTGCAGAGATTCAACAAATTATTTATCAGATGTCTATTACAATAGTGCCAGTTACTGTTTTATAGGCTGGAGATACATCAATGAACTACAGAGTTGAAAACTCTCTGCCCTTGGGACTTTACATTCTAGTGGGAGGAACAAGACAATAAGCAATGAAAGTAAATGCAGTAATATCATGTGACAAGATCACTCTAGGGAAAAAACAGAGCAGGGTAAGGGGAATTGAAAGCAGGGACGGAGGGTCAACATAGGCCTCCCTGAGACTTAAGAGTGAGGCCACACAGAAATCTGGGGAAATATATTTCAGGCACAGAAAAACAGGTAGTGCAAAGGACTTAGTAATCTTCACCAGAGCGGTCTCCCTGGCATGATGGGTAATGGACCTGAGAGAGAAGAGAACTGGAGACGTTAAGTACAGAAAATTCTTGTTGAGATGTTTTGCTGCAAAGAGGAGCTGAGAAATAAGCAAAAGCTGGCAGGGGAAGTGGGGCCAAAAAAGGGAGATTGGGGCTTTTGTTTTAAGACAGGAGAAAAGCAACACAGGACTATGTTGTTGGGAATGATCCGGTAGAGCCTGAAACATGAATGACCTGAGAGGGCAGAGGGTGGCATCCTGGAAGCGATGGGATGGGATGAACTAACCTGGCCCTTGGAGAGTCTGGGAACAGCTGCTCTGTATACATGCCACCAGGAAGGTAGAGTCTACGCTGCAAGGTAGGTCAGTGTAAGGTGGGCATCTACAAAAGTTCTCTTCTGACAGCACTGACTTTTCTCACTGAAGTAGGAAGCCCAGCATGAAGAGGAGAGAACTATAAAAGGAGAAAGTACGCGTCATCTATGAACCTGGGTGAATGAACTAGGAAAATAAAGTATGATTGCCCAGCAACCTAAGAGCCTACTTGAATTTTATGAACCACCTGGGAATCAACACCAAGAAATTTCCCTAATCTGAGACATAAGGGCTAGCTGCCTTTCTATTAACAAATGAAAAATTCTTTAACACAAACTGCTTAAAATGGCAAATGTCTAACATATTTTGAGTGCATCAAATATATAACAATGCTCTGGGAAAGTTGCAGTTTCTCCCAATAATATGCTGAAAGAGACCACATATCCCATTTTCATACCATATTCATAACCGCTTTATCATACCGTAAAGGAGTCATCAGTCACCAAAGGATTTAATAGCCCTGGGCTGAAGCTAACTCCCCGTCAGACCACTGTATACAAAAGCTGGGTTTGATGGCCTTCAGTCAATTATATGTTATAATAGTAAAGCATATAGTTAACCTATATTCTTACACGTGGAAGTACGAATTTGCACATAAAAGATTATCTAAGATCACCAGGAAACTGCCATATAAAAATCTATTCCTAATTATATTGTGGTGATGGTTACACAACTCTGAATACACTAAAATCCACTGATCTGTACACTTTTTCAATGGGCAAACTGTCTGTTATTTTATTATAAAAATTTATTTTGGAATTTTATCTCAATAAACTTTTTAAAAATGTATTCCAAGGTTTGAATCTCAATGGAATCATTTTTATCATCAGGAAATAAAAAATTGATTTTCCTTTTTAGTTTCTCTGTTAAAATTTAATGGAAAATGGAACAAATACAGTATGTTCTGACACCTCATAAATATTAACTTTGTAGGGATCCAGAATTCTTTCAGAATGAAGGGCAGAATCTGAGTTGGGGTTGTGGGTTGAGTTTGGTTTGGTTTGTTTTTCTCCTTTTTAACTACTGAGAGTTTGTAGCTTCTAACATTGGTGTTTTATCCCTTTGATCAAGACATACTCAAATCACATTAACTAAAATGAACACAAGCAATCTTTTGACTGGGTAGCTCCAAAGAACACCTACATTCTAGACACTCATCAGCAAGACTAAATGCAAACCAGTATCTGAACCAAAACAAAAGAATTAAAGTGTCCTAAGTACTATGTCAAGTACTGTCACATTTTCTTAGAGTTATGATACTTCACAGAAATTTTATACTTCAAATATAACCAGCAGGCCAAAGAATTCATACATTCTATTTTTCTCCCTGAGACAGGAAAGATAAATTCAACAATTTCACCATAGATGTTTCAGTTCCCATATCAAAATGTAAAAAGTGGGAGTTACCTCTCTCTACTTTGAAAAACAAAGACTAAAAATAAAGGTTATGCTCTTTCTAAGGCAAAGGATTAGAAGACTGAACTGCCAATAGTAGAATGGTCATGGAAGGAACAATGAATGGATAGAGAAGAAAAAACAGCCACCTCCAAAAGGGACACTGTGAATGCAGGTAACTCAATGAACTTCTCTAGACTTGGCTCTCCCATTTTGTAACCTGAAAGGCCAGCATCTGCTCTGTCTCCTTCATAAGGTAGCTGTGAAGACCAAGCCAGAGGTCAAGGAAGGCTGTTCTGCAGGTGTAAAGCCTTCTGCAAACAGAAGCATAATCCCCACTTCACTACAGAAAAGCTCAGTTGCTGTGATAACCTACTGATCACCTTTTACTCCGCATGTATGAAATTTAGTCCGTATTAGTCTGCTCAGGCTGCTATAACAGAATATCACAGTCTAGGTGGCTTTAATAGCAGAAATTTATTTCCCACAGTTCTGGGGGCCAGGCAGTCCAAAATCAAGGTTCCATCCTATCCCATGCCCTGTCTTTTCACTGTGTCCTCAATGGGGCTCGGAGCTGGGGCAGTGAGAGCTCTGGTCTCTTTCTCTCTCATCACAGAGTGCCATCCTCAAGACTTCATCTGAACCTAATTACCTTCCAAAGGCTTACCTCCAAATCCCAAAACACTGGTGGTTAGAGTTTCAATATAAGAACTTTGGGAGACTACAATTCAGTCCACTGCACTCTCCTATATAGTTTTTTTTTTTTTAACGACTGTCATCAGGCAGAAATTAAACCTTTGTATAAAAAATGAACAGGGGGCAGGGAAGATGTAAAGGCTAGCTTACTTTTAAACGGGCTTAATTGAGATTCATACAATATAAAATAAAATTTACAGCAGATGAGGGAAGTCAGAAGATAACAGGGCTAAGATTTATTCGGCATTTCCCTGTACAATGCACTGCCCTAGGAGCTTTCACTTTACCCTGACCATAGCCATACAGAGTAGGAATGATTTCTAGAAGAGGACTCTGAGCACATAGGGGTGAAAGATATGTGTGTTCTCAGGTCACATGGCAAGTCTCACAGGTAATACAGGCTACCGAGCCAGTACTCTAAGGATACCTCCTACACCACTTCTCTTTCCCTTGAGACAAAAGAAAATCCCAGGGGGTTGTGGAGAGGAGATGAAAAAGATGAAACCATGTATGAGGTGTTCAGGTTCACTTTATATCTTCCTTGATGTGGCCAAAATTTTATAAGCAAATAGCTCAAAGGAAACTTGATCAAAGGATTCTAAACCTGTAAGTTAAAAACAAACCACACTGCTCATGGGGGTCAGTTCTTTCTTGCACTAAAGCTGAGAAAATTTTCTCCTCTTGGTCCTCATAAAGACAGTGTGTTATGGTGAAGAGCAGCCTCATAAACCTCTGGATGAACCATTCATGACAGGGATGGGATTCAGGAGTTCCATAAACTACCCATAACTGTGTATTGTGGACATGTAGCCAAATGTTCACAAACTCTCCTGGGGGGGGGGGGTGTAATTTGACGTGTTTAAAATGTGTGTGTGTGTATATGGGGCCCTTGGGTGGCTCAGTCACTTAAGTGGCCGACTCTTGATTTCTGCTAAGGTCATGATCTCAGGGTCCTGAGACACAGCCCGCCTGCACCCCCAGCAGGGAGTCAGTCTGAGGATTCTCTCTCCCCGCCATATAAATAAATCTTTAAAAAATAAATAAATAAACATTCCACTACTGAATATTTCCCCTTATCTATTCAATGTGAGAATTATGCTCTGTGTAAGGAGCATAGCCTATGAAAGAAGAGATTGCCTAGGCAGATGATCAAAGAATTGGGGGAAGATAAAAAGGGGTGGGGGGGATGAAAACAAAGCAAAGAATATATACACAAGTAAAAGCTCTTTGGCCTAAGTTTCCTAATTATTAAAATATCCACACACCAAAGACAAAAGAATGAAATATCTAAAACCAAAACTAGAAAATAATTGTTCAAAAGGTTCAAACTAGATAAACATTTTTTAAAAGATTTTTTTATATATTTATCTGACAGAGAAAGAAATCACAAGTAGGCAGAGAGGTAGGTGGGGGGGTGGGCAGGGTCCCCGCCAAGCAGAGAGCCTGATTCAGGGCTCCATCCCAGGTCCTGAGATGATGACCTGAGCTGAAGGCAGAGGCTTAACCCACTGAGCCACCCAGGTGCCCCTAAATAAACATTTTCTATTTTTCTATTAAGTTTTATTCAATAAATAAATGTGTGTCTTCCTTACCACCCCCCTCCCATATTTAAAATCCCTAGGCAAATTCAAACTATTCCGTTTTACATTTAATTTATGCATTACTAACCAAATAAACAATAGTATGTATGGCTCCCCCCCACACAAAAAAATTATGATTTAGTAATTGAGGTCCTTCCAAAAGAACATTTATTAAATCTCTGTAAGAGGAAAAAAACCTTTGTATTGGGGAGTAGATCGGAGTATTGAAGGGGTTTTTTTGTTGTTGTCGTGTTTGTTGGTAATACCAAAAAATACAGAAAGTTCTCTATGTTATATATGTGTAAGACATCAATTCAATATAATAACACCTTTAAAACATTTAAAAAGATAAAAGGAAAGTAAAACAAAAACATTTTTTAAAGATAATCAAGAGCCATTCTCCAATCTCGCTCCTAAAAGACCGTATTTTTTAAAAAGCTGGTTATTTATCTGCTTCTGTATGTAAGCACTCTGGTTGTTTGTGCAACACATGAGCTGGCCCAAATAAGAAATCCTGAAAGCAAGGCAAAAGGAAGTAAGTAATTTCAACTGGCATTTACTAAAGGCATGCAAGTGAAGTCACTACTGCCACTGAAGTTCAAAACCAGCGGAGACTTGAATATACCACTGTTTCCAACCAGCTATTTTTAAATTATTAGTAGATAATCTGGTGAGCTTGCAGTAAATACAGCTGTGAACACAGCAGTACACGCCATCTGGAGGCTTTTGACTTAAGCAATCTTTCAAACGTACAGTATATTCACTCTATTTTGTTCCTTTGAAGCTCTACAGTCGCCTATAAACTGACCCTTTTTTAAAACCACAACTACAAACGCTCATTCACTTGATGGAAAACAAGACAGGAGAAACAGACCTAACTGTTCATCTTTAGAACCAAGTGATTATTTCAAATCTTCGCTGGCGTAAATACTTGAATTTTATAAAGAATTTCCCATACTTAACCTATCATATTCTTTAAAAGCTCTTCACAGGTAACTTCTAGCTAATCTTCTGAAATCAAAATGTTTTCTACTTTCTAAAGTGATTCACATCCATTACTCCATTTTATCCCAAAATCTGAATACAACTGTCATATTAATCATCATAAAATCCTACCTACAGGAGGCACCTGGGTGGCTCAGTGGGTTAAGACTCTGGTTTCAGCTCAGGTCATGATCCCAGGGTCCTGGGATTGAGCCCCACATAGGGCTCTCAGCTCAGCAGGGAGCCTGCTTCCTCCTCTCTCTGCCTCTCTGCCTACTTGTGATCTCTGTCAAATAAATAAACAAAATCTTTAAAAAAAAAAATCCTACCTAGAGAATGCCATTACCATTAACCTCTTAAAGCACTGACCAGGTACTGCTATTAACCTGCAGCCTCTTCTAGCCACCTTCTGGTACTTCCTTCTCTCCCTGCCAAACTCAGTCAACATTTTCTCAGCAACCACAAACTAGCTTCTACTAGTCACTGGCCTTCCTCCTCCCTCCTGGGATGTTCTACTTGCACCAAATTCTCAGGGGCCTCCACGGACTCCTGAGGAAAGAATAGGTACTTTTTCAAGTTGTTCTTCTGTTTCCTCCTTTGCCAGCATTCTGGCTTTTCTTCTCCAGTAAGTATACATACATGCATTGCCTCAGGCACTAACCTTCTACATGAGATTCAGTGCCCTCTGGTTAGCATGAACACATCTCGGAGCCATGTGGGCCACAGCTGTGGGGGGAAAAGGCCAGAGGAGGCCCTTTTACAAAGATCACCTCTTGGAGGATAAGAGTTGGTCAAACCAAGAATAGGTAGGTGGTCCGGGTTTGGCTTGGACTCCTGGCCTCCTCACTCACTAGCTGTGAGGCCATGGCCAAACTGCTTAAGGGCTCTAAACCTCCGCTTCCTTACGTATACCAAAGGGGTATTTAAACCTGCAAGGATTAAATAATGCATGCAAAGATAGAACAATACTAAGGAAATGAAGTTATCTATAATTCAATCATCTGAAGATTAGCACTATTAATGTTTGGTCTGTTACTTTCTAACCTTTCTCCTTAGCCTCTGTGCGTACATGCAGGTGGGCACATAGTTTGGAATCACCATGAATAAGCAGTTCGGCTTCTACGTTTTTTTCTACTGGGCTTTACATTAGAAGTTTTTTTTTTTTAAGATGTTATTTATTTATTTGAGAGAGAGGCAGTGAGAGAGAGGCAGTGAGAGAGCATGAGTGAGGAGAAGGTCAGAGGGAGAAGCAGACTCCCCATGGAGCTGGGAGCCCGATGCGGGACTCGATCCCCGGTCTCCAGGATCATGACCTGAGCCGAAGGCAGTCGTCCAACCAACTGAGCCACCCAGGCGTCCCTACATCAGAAGTTTTTATATCATGTTGATTCTTAATGGCTACATTATATTTCCTTTTATGGATGGGCATGAGTCAACATTCCCCTTCTACTGTTCGGCACTTAAACTGACAAATCCCAATCTTTAAATTCTTTACTGTTCCATTTTCCTTTTCTTTCTTTCCCAGAAAAAGTCTCTTTTGCCTTCTCTATTTTACCTGTGAGCTAATACATCATCTAGTTATGTGAGACACATTTTATCAAGGAAGAAAAGAAAGGTGGCTTTAAAGAATGATGTTAAACTTCCAATATTAAGCTTCTAAAAACCACTGGCATGCCTAGAAGTTCTATCGTTGCACAGATTATCAGTCAGGCTCCTTTTAATTTGTATTGTCTTCCTCTACTGGAATGTAAGTGCTCTAAGGACAGGGACTTCACCCTTTTTTGTATTTTAGCAATTTAAACAGTACCTAGAGCAGAATTAGTGCTCACTATATTAAATATTAGCTGTTAGTATGTGCCAGGCACATTCCTAAGAATTCTGCACAACCCCCTGAGGTAGACTGATCATTTTCCTCATGGTTACAAAGAGGCTAAGCAACATATTATAAGTAGGTCTCACAGTGAGTATGCCATGAAGCTAGGAGAACTCAGGCAGCCTAGCTATTAACCACCAAGCTATACTTAATAAATTGATTAATTATAGCAGCAGAGCTCCATATATAGCATTAAACACTGAGTATGATGATGCTTTTTCTAATTAAATGTCAACATTATTGGATTTTCTTCATTACAAATATGTATCAGCTATATCAAGGATTAAACAGATTCTGGAGGGCAAGTCTATGACCCTAATCACCATTAATATTCAGATTCAAAAAATACGGTCTCAATTAAAAAAAAACTTACAAATGAACTTTTGAAATAACCTCTTCAGATCTAGGATATTTCCCATTATTTTCCCTTAGATTCAGCAATTGCCATTGCTAATCTAAATGTTTTGATTTCTTTTAATTTCTTTTAATTAGAGAAAACATTTTCTAGATAGGCTACACTGAAATTATCATATTTTCTAGAAAATGCTGTACTTTCTTTCCTCATTCCAGGTTATCTTGAGAAGGACCCATTTCTCCAAAGAGTTAAAAAATACTTCAATCTACGCCAACCTCCCTTGCCCTATCCCAGCATTCCCTCCAACAGCATATCTCCTTATTCTTCTATCAGTAACTGGGGCTTCAAAAAAGGCTCTCAATATAAACAGAGTTCAATCCATTTTGTTTATGGCTTTTACTCTTCTTTTAAGAAATGTAGAGGACAATCTTAGAAGCCTCTGGCAGTGATTATCTCCTCAAGACAGAGGCAGATAATAAGGAAACCAGACTAGAGAGAAAAATGTGTCATTCACACCGCAATCTATTTTACGACCCCAAAAGCCTGGCTTTGTCACAGTCCTATATTCAAATACTCAAAGCTACTCAATCTGAAATACCTGCCAATAACTTGGAGCCAAAAGCCCATTTTAAAATTTAAAGGTGGCCACATATGTCCCTGAACAGACATTTCTCTAAAACCTTCTATTAATCATCCAGTCCTTGGCCAAACTGCTGTTAGTCAATGGCTCTCTCGTTCCCTTTCATTACAGTGTAACAAGAGGCAAGAGACAGGGAGAAACAGTTTAGCCATGTTCTCTGCATTGAGCTCAACATTTACTCCTGTTTTAAAAAACTAGTCCTAGAATAGCAAATAAAAACCAGGTTTGTTTGGGGGTTAATACTGGCTTCCTATGTCATTATAAAATGGATGGTTCCACTGGCTAATCAGACAACACAAAGCAAGCAAACCCTCTGACCTTAGAAAAGCATAGTAAATGTAATACCTACCGGTAAATTACATGGTTTACCAATTTCCTCAAAACCAAAAATAAATCTCTAACAAGTCAACTATTTCATGAGTAAACAAAAGCTTGTCTTGTTCTATCATTTGCTTAAAAGCAAGCATAGTGCCAGTGGGAGAGGGATTAAGAAGCACAGCCAGACAAGTCCATAAAACCTCCAGTGTAAGATAAAACCACCCTGCAGGGGCAGCCAATGCATTCTAACCTAACAGCTGTACACAGTTGCACTAATTAAAATGAAAAGCTAGTCTGCATAACACACAGGCAATTCACTGAACCTTAGTGACAGGGTGACGGGGTCCACTATCCACTCTTCACAGGCAAAGTAAACAATAAATTGGCACATATCTGAAGATACCTGAATTTGGAATATATAGACATTTAAACATTTCAGAAATAATCACAACCATGCGGACTGAAACATATCCTATAGGAACACGGGCTATAAAAAACCATGCACACACAAAGGAAGTGGTACAGCTACATTACGTCAGCTCTCGCCTCAATTCATAAATGCAAAACCACAAAAACAAGACAAAAATTTAAATGGCCTTTTTCTGGAACCTTTCTTACAGTGAATGAATGTAGGTTAAGTCTTTAAATAAGTCACTGAACAACAGCACATTGATGCACCGCTTTCAACAGCCAGGGGAAGGAAAAGTGTAACCTTAGTCAATTCTATCACGCAACCAGATCAAATAACATTTCAAGCGCCGCCTGCCAAGCGCCAGGGCCTGCCAGAGTACAATGAGCACTCAAGTGCTCTGGACTGAAAACCACCTTTCACTGGTCCCAGAGATCTTTATAAAATAGTTTAACACTACTAAATTACAGAGTTGGAAAAAACAAATACAAGCTCTAGCTGCTCCCACAGTATTGTGAAGTTGCTGTTAAGCCTCTAAAATGTCTGCCTTGTGTTATTTTACTAGGCAATGTAAATATTCGGAAAGGCAAATGCCCTTAAAGCTCAAATCTAACATATGCATAAAAATGTAGAGCTGGTAGTGCATCTGGAAATAATTGCCGACAGATCAACGGGCTAACAAGGGATATTGTTCCCATCTGTAAGGTTTCAAATCATGTCTACTTTACATGTGGACTTCCTAGCCAAAAAGAAGAAGGGAAGGAGGAGGAAGAAAACCTCAAAACATTAACTTTGGCAGAGAATATTAAGGACTTAATCAACTCTGTTCTCAACTTTCACTGAGTGTCTCAATCTTAAACCACACAGACACAATTTCAAAGGGAAAAATTAATCTCTGTTGACCCCTATGTTCATTCACATGACATTTTTTTTTAAATTTCCGTATGGCTGAGAGGAGGCCTCCAGCCAAACAATGCCTCAAGGACAGCAGCGGCACATGTGCCCCAGGAAAGTCTAAAAACTGAGTAAAACAAAATAACTCATTAAACAAGTCTCAACAAACAGAAAGTGGTCAGGCAGGTCTCCCCAGAGCTTCAAGGAAAGCCAAGTAAACAAGGGGAAGGGGCGGGGAAGCCAGCATCTCAAACCAAAACAATTTTAACAATTTAAATTTAAAGCCATCTTTTTCAAAACAATCTCTGCATTTTGGCTAGTCTAGCAAAACAACAGTTTTTTGGTCCCAGAAACAAATTATATTTGTCACTTAAGTAGCCAATATTATTTACAATCAAGTCCATCAAATACATTATATTTTTAAACTTAAATTTACTCCACAGTAAGCAATTAAGTTTCTAATCAGTGACTACTGCATTACTGTGCTCATCTTCAATACCTTTATATACCTTAATATCTTCAAAACCTTTCAGAAAAGACAAAAACATACATATACACATACATACAGATACCCCTTTTTCAAATAGTGTTTTCTCTGCCCTGAAGGGTGTTTCTCAATTGGTTTATTTAATTGGGATTTCTAGAGTTTGGGCGATTTAAAAAAAAAAAAAAACTAGTAAACCAACAAAAATGCAATGGGACATAGTAAATACCGATTCCTGATTCCTGGAAAGCCATCATCATTCTTAACACCGGAGTGGTTCATCTTTGCAGGCTCAGCTACAACACTCTGGGTACACCCACCTCCGAGAACCCCTGTGCCCACACTTGTCCAACTTCCTGGCCCGCGAACCCGCTCCCCCTTGCAGCACGAGGCTCTGGCCACTTGCCTGCGGCCGGTCGCGGCAGGAGCTGAGCCCGCAGGCCTTGTCCTCCTCCGGCGCAGGGCCCCCGCAAACTCAGGCCCGCGGGCAGGGGCGGGGCGGGAAAGGGCTCAGGGCGTGAAATGCACTTGCTAAACAAAGGAGGCCCAGGCGGCCGCAGGGCAGGGCAGCTTGGGCTCCAGTCCCCGAGCTCTCTGGCTCCGGGAGGTGGCGGTGCGGGGCCCCGCCCGCGGCTGGGAGATGCGGCCGCGGCTCTGGCTCGCGCTCCTTCAGCCCGGGTGTCCGGGCCAACACTGCCACATGCCTGTGACCCAGACTCCGGTAGAGAAAGAGCAGCCACCCCACGGAGGCAGCGGCGGCAGCCAGAAAAACCCGGGCTGGAGCCGGGACTGCTCCACGCACACCCTTGCCTGCCGCCACCACAGCGGGGGCGCGCGCACACACACGCACACGCACGCGCGCACGCGCCACTGCAATTTTATCTCCTTCCTAGCTCTGCCAGCCTCCGCTCTCCCCAAGTCTCCCTCCCCTCCCGACAGCCGGAACTGGGAGGCTGCGTGATTGATAGCAGCTCTTAATAGCGTGGTCAGCTAGAAAATGCATCTGCAAGCAAGATATTAAAGAGGCAGCTCATCCCTGTGAGTGATCAGCAGCAGTTCACACATCCTAGAGCTGCCTCTGCTTCTGCCAGGAATATTAATGCCAACCACCTCTGACATCTAACAAATGCAAATGAAATAACCAACAATCATAGACATGCAGAACACCTTTTCAAAGATACACAGAGAAAGAAGCATTGTTTGGTGTCAACATTTCTGACCCCAATTTTCCTTACAGTTTTTAGGAATTCTCTATAAGTCATTTGTTTAAAAGTATCTCTCCGATCCTTTTTCCCAAGAAAGTAAAGGTCCCTCTGCTACATAAGGCAAATCTTAAATTAGACTTGATTGAAATCCACCTAATAAGGAAGCATAATACATGCATATTTTTTTGCCATTTGGCATTAAATAAACATAACCTACCCCAGACCCCTCATTAATTCCACTGTTATGTGAATCTAAATAGAATTACCCACTGTTAATCTCAAATTAGTTTCTTCCCCACCCCCAATCTGATAAACATATAGCCACCTGCTAAAATTTAATAGCATTAAACTACACTTACACCATGTATTCCCAAGTAGTAACGGTCAAGATCATCTGTCCCAATTAAATAAGACAGTCCATAGCAAATTTTTAAAAAACACATTCCTAAAGCATATGAATTCAATGTATTAAACTCACTCAGTATCAACCCAAATTTGAAAGTTACAAACTCAAAATTTAAATGATCTCTTTTGGTATCTTTAACGGTATACCCTCTGCCTTCCAGGAAAGTTTCATAGAAACTTCTAAAATAGCTTTATAAATGTTATTGGATCTTCCAAAGTCCAAAAAAGTTGCCAAATTATTAGGTACCTCCCTCACCAAAAGTCAGTCAGAGATTTAGACAAAATGATAAGCCCAAAGTCTCTCAAAGGGGGCCAGAGGGGTGAGGACAGAATAAAACCCAAGGGATCTACCCTGCTGGCACGGATAACCAAATGATATGCCCATTTGCTATTTAAACATTATTCTGCTGATTTCTCTTGAAGAAAAATCAAGTTATTCTATAGGAGATAGAAACATCTATCTAAAACCACTAACACAGCACAGGTACTGAGAGCAAGAGCTGATGAAACATAATGCCTTTGCCACCCTGAAAGCTGCCTCTGGTCAACACAAATTAGAGGGGTCTAGTGCGCTAGCGTAGCTCTGCTATAAGCTCCACAAAACACCATTCCTCACTGAGACCACCCTGAGAGAACCCGCAGCTTCAAAATATGCTCCATAACCCAGTGTGCTCTGAGATCACTCCATACAGGTCAGAGATGAAATCGACCCTAAAGCCTAGCTACAAAAGCCACTCCCGGGGGCCTCTGGGTGGCTCAGTGGATTAAGCCTCTGCGTTTGGCTCAGGTCATGATCCCAGGGTCCTGGGATTGAGCCCCGAATTGGGCTCTCTGCTCAGCAGGGAGCCTATTTCCCCTCCTCTCTCTCTGCCTGCCTCTCTGCCTACTTGTGATGTCTGTCTGTCAAGTAAATAAATAAAATCTTTAAACAAAAAAAAAGCCACTCCCGTACTCAGATACACTTCAGTTTTCCAATCAGCTCTATCTAGATATATGGCAGAGCCTCACAAAGGTTTTAGTTATTTAGATGTTTTTTGTTTTGTTTTTGTAGGCCCTTTTAAAATCCCTGGTTTATGGAGCACCTGGGTGGCTCAGTGGGTTAGGCCTCTGCCTTGGGCTCAGGTCATGATCTCAGGGTCCAGGGATCTAGCTCCCCATCCGGCTCTCTGCTCAGCAGGGAGCCTGCTTCCCCACCCCACCCCCGCCTCTTCCCCACTTGTGATCTCAGTCAAATAAATAAATAAGATCTTTTTTTTAAAAATCCCTGGTTTAGGGACACCTGGGTGGCTCAGTTGGTTGGACGACTGCCTTCGGCTCAGGTCATGATCCCGGAGACCCGGGATCGAGTCCCGCATTGGACTCCCAGCTCCACGGGGAGTCTGCTTCTCCCTCTGACCTTCTCCTCGCTCATGCTCTCTCACTGCTTCTCTCTCAAATAAATAAATAAAATCTTAAAAAAAAAAAAAAAAATCCCTGGTTTACACTGAGTTGTAAAGGGCCATACTGCTCTATTCTGAATTCTTGCTCTACCCAGTCTGTCAGGGATTCTAAATGCTCTGACAGCACTTAATGATACATTCTTCAGTCCTAGTCTTGCATCCTCTCCAGTCCCCCATCCTCCAGTTTTTTGATGAAAGTGCCCATCTTTCAAATTCCCAAGGTATCAGGATTTCTACCACAGGCCATCACTGCTTCTTCCCATTGGCACAGGAAATTCTCCCTGGCCCCCCTACCCCGTCCCCCACTCCACATACAGTTTAAAGCCTACTCCTTCTTCAAAATCTCAGGTCAAATATCACTTCCTCAGAGAAACTTCCCTTGAGGCCCCGCTCTAGGTCAAGCTCCTTTGTAACAAGTTCCCAGAGATCTGTGTTGCTTCCTTAAGAGCACTTATCTGTTTGTAATTCACTGGTGTAATTTTCTGATTAATGTCCATAGACCCCCCTCTAGACAGCGAATTCCATTAGAGAAAGTTCTGTATGTTTGCTCATTTTCAAATACTGGGTGTCACGCATACAGATTCGTGGAATGAATAAGTGAACAGAGAACAATAACCCTGTTTTACTCATTTTGCATATTCTCTGCACAGTTCTCAGCACAAAGAAGCCTCTCTTCAATAAGTAGCATCTATGTAATAAATAGCATTTATTTTACTAACCTTTAAAAGTCTATTAAAAGGAAGCTTTTTATCCCTGCTTTATAGAGAGATAAATAATTGTGCCCAGGGTAATTCATTAAAAACACTGAGACTTGGGGAGCCTGGGTGGCTCAGTAGGTTAAGCCTCTGCCTTGGGCTAAGGCTGTGGTCTCGGGGTCCCGCGATAGAGGTCGGCATCTGGTTCTCTGCTAGGCAGGGAGCCTAAGCTTTCCCCCCACCTCTCTCTGCCTGCCTCTCTGCCTACTTGTGATTCTGTCAAAGAAATTTAAAAAAAAAAAAAATCTTTAAGAAAAAACAAAACAAAACACTGAGACTGTAGTCAGGTCTTATTGGCAAGGTTCACTTTTTTTTTTTTAAGAGTTAACGAGGAACAGAAGCCATCATTAATTTATTCAAACCCCAATTCTTCCTACTTACCTGGTATTTAAGCAAGAGGCAAAGAGCAGTGGATAAACTGGAGAGACCGCTAAATCTTGTACACAGAAATACAAACAGGATATAAAAATCTGAAAGCACGCGGTGCATCAGTTTGTCTTCAGCCCTTCTCTGGATGCAAAAGTTTCCTACCAAATTCTGCAGGGGAGGAAGATAATCCTCACCTCTCTTTCACGATGAACTTTTTCCATTTTTTTTTTTTCTCTAAAAGATCTCTATTTCCCTGACATGAAATAAAGTTCTTTTTATGAAAAACAAGTTCCTTTGACCTGAGCACTCCCAGTCAGTGGTGACAGACCATTCTAAAACCACCCTCCCACAACTCCTCAATCAAGAATTCATTTTAAACCCTGTTAACCTGAGCTCTCATCTGTAGATGAGAAATGGGAACAACAATTTCTCACAAGTTTTGCATTTGAGCACGTGAAAATATAAAAGAATGTGTGAGATGAATTAAAAATATTAGCTATACCCCACCCTCACCTCCAAATTAATCCTCATTGTTACTTCCAGCATTCCACATGGCCCTTCTTGGCTCCCACAGGATTTCACCCTGGCCTGTCTCAGCTTCCTTTTGTCCTGAGTTCCATTCCACAGAAATTCCAGGTCCAGGTTTTAGAACACCCTACATTTATCAAAACAACCCTGTCAAGTTGAGTACCATTAGCAGATAATGAGAGGAGACAACAGATGTGGTTAGAAGCAAAGCACTCCATTTTCTACAGGCCTCAGCATGAAGCCAAGTGGGCTGACTTCTGACTTTACCCTAACAGTTATAATTAAATACAAAGTCTAGTTAAACTAACATTAAAGCTATGACCGGGAATAGTACACACAGGAAATGTAAAGTACAACCTTAGCAGCAGCTGAAAAGGGCCCAGGCTATCCCTGACCCTTAACCTCCAATAAGGACCTGCATTTACTCTCTGTGCCACTCTGTTTCTGTCACAGTAAGGAAGACTCTTGGCCACATCTTCTAAAGACAGTGGCTTTGGACTACTTCCCCAAGACCACCAAAGAGGGACAGAGCTGCATTTTTTTTTTTTAATGGAAGTTTAAAGGTAACTTTCATCTAACAATAACTAGTTAGATCTGTCTAGATCCCATCAAGTAGAGACAATCAACATGCTTTTCTACAGCATTACCTAAATCATTCAGATCAAGTAACTTTGCTCACCACCCCCCAGTATCAAAATGTGAATATATGTATACACACATACATACCAAAGTTAACCAAGCAAACAGTGACAGACTCGAGGGCTGTGTAAGTACTGGTTGGCTGTGTTTGCAGAGCGTCGTAAGACAGGCAGCTTTGTATTAGTGCGCAAAATACAGTTACCCTTTTAAGCAAACTTTCTCCTTCTTTGCGTTTCCCAACACAAAATGGCACCACATAACAAAACCTTTGGGGTTTTTCAAAATTAAAAAAAAAAAAAAAGAAACAAAAATCCATAGTTCTCTTTGAAGCTCTTTTGAATTTTTTAAAATTATTGGAATTTTTGGGACGCTTGGGTGGCTCAGTTGGTTAAGCGGCTGCCTTCAGCTCAGGTCATGATCCCAGCATCCTGGGAGTCCCACATCAGGCTCCTTGCTCGGCGGGGAGCCTGCTTCTCCCTCTGCCTCTGCCTGCCATTCTGCCTGTGCTCGCTCTCTCTCTATCCGACAAATAAATAAATTTATTTTAAAAGTTTTTAATTATTAGAATTTTTTAAAAATTTTAAAATTATTATCACAAAATCCAAATAATTCCATTCAATGAGTTTACGTATAACTAGCTCTCCAGGTTCCCTTTTAGTACATATATATATAAACATATTCAAATACTTAAGAACATATATATTCATTTGGGGGTTCATTCTGTTTATTTTTATTTCATGAAAACATAATCTACCATCCATGCTACATGCTTCTCTCACTTTACAGATCATTAACATCTGATTCCTTTTTATAGTGGCACAGAATTTTACACTGTGGAAGGACCATAATAATCAAGTCCCGAACTGCTACAACCAAATTCTATGTGCATCTTCATGCATATATATGAGTACTTCTATAGTGAAGGAATCTACAATTCAAAAAATATGTACTTTTTACTCAGAGAGACTTAACCAACCTGCCCTCCAAAAACCTGGACCAATTTATCCTCTTCCCAACAGTAGGCCACTTCCACCCTGGCATTCTGGTAGTATGAGTCTGACATTATGCACTCCCCTGGATCTCCTATCTTTCTCTAACCATTCTCTAGTCCTTTCCATGACTTCTCCTAAATATGACTCCTCCTAATTGTGGACAGTTAATGTCTAGCCTCTTCTTTTTTTTTTTTTTTTTTTAAGATTTTATTTATTTATTTGACAGAGATCACAAGTAGGCAGAGAGGCAGGTGGTGGGGGGGTGAAGCAGGCTCCCTGCTGAGCAGAGAACCGATGCGGGGCTCCATCCCAGGACCCTGAGATCATGACCTGAGCCGAACGCAGAGGCTTAACCCACTAAGCCACCCAGGCGTCCCTGTCTAGTTTCTTCTTTTTTTTTTTTTTTAAAGATTTTATTTATTCATTTGACAGAGATCACAGGTAGGCAGAGAGGCAGGCAGAGAGAGAGGAAGGGAAGCAGCCTCCCTGCTGAGCAGAGAGCCAGATGTGGGACTCGATCCCAGGACCCTGGGATCCTGACCTGAGCCGAAGGCAGAGGCTTTAACCCAATGAGCCACCCAGGCGTTCTTAATCACACTCTAACATCCCTTATGAATGAGATGTACTCTCAAGTTACTTTTGTGTCACTGATTGAAAAATTTTATTTTTCCAGCCCTGAGCGTGCTTCTTAGCAACAGATCCACATTTTCCAACGCCCTCTAGGCTCTACAGCAATGGTATTCCACACAAGTTCAAATCACACTAAAACAAATCAAAATGTTCTTTCCCACAAATCCTGGTTTCCCCAACACAGTCCCAGGTACTCTTATTGCCCTGGTTAAATATTAATAGTGTGTCCTTTTTTTTTTAAAAGGAAATTATGATTTATATTCTGAAACGTATGTGAAATCAGAATTAGCACATCCAACATAAAATACTTCTCGGATTTTAGCACTACTGATGACATCCTACTCTAGTAAAAGGTAACTACTGGGGCAACTGGCTGGCTCAGTCGGTGGAGCACACAACTCTCAATTTCAGGGTTGTAGGTTCAAGACCCACACTAGGTATACAGACTGCATTAAAAATAAAATCTTTAGGGGCGCTTGGGTGGCTGAGTGGGTTAAGCCTCTGCCTTCACCTCGTGTCATGGTCTCAGGGTCCTGGGATCGAGCCCCGCATCAGGTTCTCTGCTCAGCGGGGAGCCTGCTTCCCCCTCTCTCTCTGCCTGCCTCTCTGCCTAATTGTGATCTCTCTCTCTCTGTCAAATAAATAAAATCTTAAAAATAAAATAAAATCTTAAAAAAAACCCTGCAACAATAAAAAATAAGAAGAATGGGTAACTGTCATCTAATTCAGAGTTTGCCAGCCTTATGCAAATCAAGGTCAGATGTTTACTAATATGAATTTTTAAAATAAGTCTCCTACCAAATTACCTATCCATTCATCAATCATATCACTTTCCATTAAGCCAACATATCATGATCAACTCACATAGTTTCTCTGTAAGTAAAAGTGCTGAAAAACAGATATATAAAAACTTAAATCAGGACGCCTGGGTGGGTTAGTCGGTTAAGCATCTGCCTTCGACTCAGGTCATGATCCCAGGATCCTGGAATTGAGTCTCACATCCAGCTCCTTGCTCAGCAGGGAGCATGCTTCTCCCTCTGTCTCTGCCTGCCACTCTACCTGCTTGTGCGCTCTCTCTCACAAATAAATAAATAAAATCTTTTTTAAAATTAAATTAATAAAGTTGATGATGATGACTATATCCACAGAAAAAGACACAGAACCAGGAGCACGTTGCATCATTAGGCAAATACTCCCAAGTTACTGGGAAAAGGGAGCTCTCTGCCCCTTAATACCAGAGTCTAAATATTTACTCTTCTATATTTAAGAATAAAACTTATGAGTTAATTTCAACCTAGATATTGTTGGAATCTATATACGTAACATGCTCTTGAAAAATAACTAGAAATAAAAAATCAAGGAGACTAACCTTTAGTAAAACCATAAAGAGCACATTCCCCAAAATTAAATTTATGAGGACAATGTTAAGTTTGGATATTAATGCAATATCTTTTCTTTTTATTTTACACTTCCTTCTCTTTTTTTTTTTTAAGATTTTATTTATATTTTTGAGAGACAGCATGAGAAAGAAAGAGAGAAAGAGAGTGCACAAGCAGGGGGAGGGGAAGAGAGAGAAGACTCCCCACTGACCAGGGAGCCTCATGAGGGGCTCAATCCCAGGACCCTGGGATCATGACCTGAGCCAAAGGCAGACACTTAAACTGACTGAGCCACCCAGGCGCCCCTCTTTTACACTCCTTAATAGAGCCTCAACCAAATATGTCAGTGACCAACTGTTAACAAACATTTAAAGGATTACTTCATGAAGTATAAAAATTATCTACATTTTAAAATATGTTCTGGGGAACAGAGGGGATACAGTCCCATTTTTATAAGAACAGAGAGCAGAAGCACTAACTCCAGTGTGGACTAGAAGCAAACCCTTCCAACACAGTAAGTCAATAGAAGCCTATATTCACATCCATCTAATGGATGAAGGATGTGAAATAAGCCTTAAAGCAACTTGAAAGAAAGATAGAAAGACTTCTAAGATAGCATATTTTAAAAATATTTAAAAAAAAAATAGGGATGAAAATGTCTTTAAGATTTTATTTATTTGTCAGAGAGGGAGAGAGAGTGAGAGAGCACAGGCAGAGAGAGTGGCAGGCAGAGGCAGAGGGAGAAGCAGGCTTCCTGCCGAGCAAGGAGCCCGATGTGGGACTCGATCCCAGGACACTGGGATCATGACCTGAGCCAAAGGCAGCCGCTTAACTAACTGAGGCACCCAGGCATCCCTTCATCCCTATTTTAAAATCCACTAGTTATCTCAGATTGCATAGATGAAATCATAATGTTCCAATAAAGCAATACTTTGAAAGGGCAAAAATACAGTTACAAAGAAATATTTCTCATTTGAAAAAGTATTACGGATTAAAAAAAAAAAACAAACAAAACAAACAGGGTTGCAGGGGTTAGTAGGGAGAGGGTGGTTGGGTTATGGACACTGGGGAAGGTATGTGCTATGGTGAGTGCTGTGAAGTGTAAACCTGGCTATTCACAGACCTGTACCCCTCGGGCTAATAATACATTATATGTTAATAAAAAATTAAAAAAATTTATAAAAACAAACAAACAAGGAGTTTTGTGGAGGTAATTAGCTTAAGGACTTATGACCTTGACAGGGGGCTTAGAATGGGACCCTTTCCATACTGTCTGAGATGACAACATGTGATGAAATCAGTGGGAATATCCAAGCAAGTTTATTGGAAATAATCTTAAGCAAACTATAAACTCCAACTGGAATCATTATTCTAAGAATTCAAAACACCTACCAGAGAGATAGATATTTAACTGAAATAGTGATTACAAATCCAAAACATGGCTTTGCCCTTCTATAAAAAGAAAAAAATTCTGATGTGTGTTCTCTCTGGTAATAAATAACTCCAATGGCTCCAATAAACTAAACTCCTTTAAAATAAAATCACAATCTATTTGCAGAAAAAATATTGAATTTAAATGTTTCAAAACATTGAGAACTATTTCCCAGGTTCCTTATCACTGGTAGTGTTAACAATCCCGTATTTTTATGCTTAAAAACCAATCACTTCTCTCCAGAAAATGTCAGAAGACCCTATCTAGTTCAAAATATCCACTCAAACATGCGATACATTGGATAAGACAAAAATCAAAGCCACAGTCTCCTGAATGTTTGACCTAAACAACGCAGGGTGTTTTCTCTTCTTCTGAAGGAAAGAGGGGGTTAGAGGCGAGTGAGAGTATTGTGAAGAAAAATTCTGAACATCCATTCAAGTTTAATGCTAACAGACTTGAAAAAGCAAATATCTGGGCTACAGGAAACACAACTTAGTACAAAGAAAGACATGGACTAACTTTTAACATTTACATCATTTGATTAATTCTAACAATAAAACCTAAACACAGATCATCCCCTCCAATCTGCAGAGCAAGCTAACTCACTCTACAATGAAAAATATGAGAGCCCTATCAGACTCTGGTCTACTTAAACAATGACAACGTAAAGCATGTTCTTTCTCGTAAAGCATGTTCTTTCTCACAAGTAAAAGGAAATGACTGCCAAATGCTCCTTTTACAATCTCTCCAGAATAGGGCAGATCCTTTTAATGTGAGATTTTCCTGACATTCCAATTGTAGCAGACCTTGAACAAACAGAGACGCATTAAAAGCTGACCTGTTTCTATTATCTTTTATTGAAAGCCAAACAAAGATCAGACATGAGTCCAGGGCTATTTACATTTTTTGGTGCATTAATCACTTTTATACTCAAGGGCTTTAGAAAAATTCAATAATTTTTTTTTAAATGACAATAACCAGAGGATGTAACCATAGCTGTATTGGTCTTTTCTCAGAAAGGTCAGAAAGGCTTTAAAAACAGGAAGTCTGCTATAAGGTTGAAAAATGTTTGTTCTAAGAGTCTAAGGCTTTATGGTTGCAGTTTGCAGTCAGGTGTTAGGGAGGACTAGTTTATTCTTTCCAGCCAGGGATTAATGTCCCTGGGCAAAAGGCCAAAAAGGTGCCTAAAAAACTAGAAAAGCACATTATCCTAAAATAAGACTTGTTATGAAATCTAAACTGCAAATCTTCCCAGCTATCCTTCAACATTAAAGAGGAGCTAATTTAGTGTGTATAGTAGGAGAAACAGTTTATCTCTTGTGATAATTTATAAAGGCTGAAGAAAAACCAGTGCTAAAACAGCCACAAAGAAACAATTAGCAGCTGGATTAAGATTGATACTTGCCATTTTATATGTTTTCTATTGATCACCTTTTTTGTTACTATTACAATAAATTAAATAGAAATCAAATATAATAATGACAACCTTCCTTGAATGCAAATTTTGCAAAGAAATCAAACCAATGCAGATTAACTTAAAAAATCTTTTTTATTCCTAACAAAATGACTGATTTCTGCTTTTAAAACAGGACTCAAGTTGGGCACCTGGATGGTTCAGTCAGTTTAAGCATCTGGTTCTTGATTGCATCTCAGGTCATGATCTCTGGGTCCTGAGATAAAGCCCACCAATGGACTCTGCACTCAGTGGGGAGTCAGCTTGAGATTCTCTCTCTCCCTCTCCTTCTGCCCCTGCCCCCACTCACAGGCTCTCTTTTTAAAAAAAAAAAAAAAAATGTAATTTTTTTTTATTCTACTAGAGTGCAAAAGAAATTCATAACATATCCAACATGAAAGATATATTATTTCTAAAAATTCCAGTTTCATGAGTCTATTCTTTATTTAGCCTTTGTTTAAACAGGCAACCAAAAACAAATACTTTGACATTTGTGGACTCCAGTGTATATGGAACTAAATGTTACAATATGAAAAAGTTAAGGCAAAAAAATCCAATATTATAATATGTATCTTATCAATTTAAAATCCATTTGGATTCTATTTTTTTTAAGATTTTATTTATTCATGTAAGAGAGAGAGAGAGACAGAGAACAAGCAGAGGGAGAGGGAGAAGCTGACTCCCCACTGAGCTGGGAACCCAACATGGGGCTGGAGATCATGACCTGAGCCAAAGACAGATGCTTAACCATCTGAGCCACCCAGGCACCCCTTCATCTGGATTCTAAAGGGCACTCCTTGGAAAATCATAATACCAAAATAAGGTGCTTTAAAATATGAACACAGGGACCCCTGGGTGGCTCAGTTGGTTAATGTCTGCCTTCAGCTCAGGTCATGATCCCAAGGTCCTGGGACTGAGTCCCATATCTGGCTCCTTGCTCAGTGGGGTGCCTGCTTCTCCCTCTGCCTGACACTCCCTGCTGCTCGTACTCTTTCTCTCTGTAGCTCTCTGACAAATAAATAAAATCTTTAAAATAAAATATGAACACAAAGGGCTATTACCACAAAAATCTGCCATTTGCCCAAATGTGTATCAAGAAGGAAAACGTGGGGGTGGGGGGCAGGGGTGCACCTGGGTGGCTCAGTCATTAAGCATCTGCCTTCTGCTCAGGTCATGATCACAGGGTCCCGGGATCAAAACCCACATCTAGCTCCCTGCTCAGCGGGAAGCCAGCTTCTCCCCTCTCCCACTCCCCCTGCTTGTATTCCCTCTCTCACTGTCTGTGTCAAATAAATAAATAAAATCTTTTTTAAAAAAGGAAGGAAAACAAGGTGGTTTCCCATTTGATGTTCATAGTTACCTTAAAAAGTTTTAATATTTACCTCCACAATATTGCTACATGAGTTTGAACTACCTTCATTTAACATATGGGAGTAAAAGGACATTCCCTAGGTATCCTATTTATCTTCTTTTTTTTTTTTTTTTTTTGAAGATTTTATTTATTTATTTGACAGATAGAGATCACAAGTAGGCAGAGGCGGGGGGCGGTGTCAGCGGGGGAAGCAGGCTCCTCACTGAGCAGAGCCCAATTCGGGGCTCGATCCCAGGACCCTGGGATCATGATCTGAGCCAAAGGCAGAGGCTGAACCCACTGAGCCACCCAGGCACTCTCCTACTTATCTTTTAAAAGGGGTCACTCTAACAACAACTAACCCTAAAAAGGGTCCTACACTGCATTAACGGTCAGGCTCCTCTCCTGCCTGGAAATATGGAAGACAATAAAACAATGCCTTTAAAATTTTAAGGAAAACTCGTATCTAACCAAACATTCTACACCCAGCCAAACTACTAATCAGGTATGAGTATAAAACAAAAACATTTAAGACATTCATAGCCTCAAAACATTTACTTTCCATGCACAGTCTTTCAGGAAATTACTCCACAAATGAAGGAGGAAACCAAACAAAAATCTGTGAAAAATTATCTCTAAGGAGATGCTCAGAGTGACACGAAAGGGAAGACCCCTTCCAATAACTAGGTGGCAGGTCTAAACATTAAATCAAGACAAAAGGTCCAGAATGGATAACACCAAAAATGCTTTATAGCATCCTTAACATTTTCCTTTACATTGAAAGGTGTTTTATTTAGTTCTGTAGGAAAATGAGACACTGATTTAAAGATAGGAACATACAAAACTAAAGAAAGAAATAAACACAAGACAGAAAGAATTATTAACTCCAGGAAAGACACTGAAGAAGTTGTACAAAAAAAGGAATTAGGGGCACCTGGGTGGCTCAGTTGAGTTGGGGCTCTGCCTTTGGCTTAGGTCATGATCCCAGGATTCTGGGATCGAGCCCCACATTGGGCTCTCTGCCTACCTGTGATCTCTGCCTGTCAAGTGAATAAATAAAATCTTTTAAAGGGAGGGAGGGGATTAAATCATAGCACCATATTCAGCTGGCACAGTAACAGAAAGACTTGATATCAATTTAATCACCAACTGTGATATAACTACATTGTGAAGATGGAGGGAAAAGGTGACATACAAAAGCTAAATCCTCATCTCCCATCAGGCAAAGTCAGTTAGACATTAGACAAAAAATGTCTAATACAGAAAATAAAAACATAAGCAAGTTCTTTATCAGTATTGAGGCAACAAAAGAAATGGTTTAAGTAGTTAAAACAAGGGTGCCTGGCTGTCTCAGTCAGGAGGGCCTGTGACTCTTAATCTTGCGGTTGTACGTTCATACCCCATGTTCAGTATAGAGATTACTTAAATAAATAAAAACTTAAACAAACAAACAAACTTAAAACAGGCTGTCTCTGGGGAATGGAACCCAAGGATGGAAGGGACAAGAAGAAAATTATTTTAAAATAAATAAATAAAACTTGCAACACATTTTATTCTTTTTTTTTTAAGATTTTTATTTATTTATTTGAGAGAGAGAGAGCACATGAATGCAGGGCAGCGGAGGGAGGGTCTTGGGCAGAGGGATAAGCAGACTCCCTGCTGACCATGGAGCCCAACGTGGGGCTGGATCCCAGGACCCTGAGATCATGATCTGAGCCAAAGTCAGACACTTAACTGACTGAGCCACCCAGGTGCCCCGCAACACATTTCATTCTTTAAGTCCATGTACAGTTAAAGTAAATACTAACAATAATTTTGCTGAAAGAACTTAACTACTTTTGAGAAACTCACTGACACATACCCTTAGTGTTTTATAGTATGCTCTGATTACCTGGTGAACAGAGTTGTAAATTTCAGGACTTCAAATTAAGACAAAAGAAAAAAACCTAACCAAAGGAACAGTCAATCATTTTAAGACATAGGCATCAGAGCTGAAATCTCTTCTTCTTCAGAGAAAGTTATACTACATTTTGCCACATGCTGGCAAGACTCTTGAAATTTAGCCACTCCATAATCATAATCTCAAATTTTTAAAAAGGGAAGGGGAGGACAAACCAATTACAAGAAATTTTAAAATAAATGATAGAACAAAATTCAATCACAATAACTTTAGTATTCATAAAAGAAAAACATTATCACTAAAGTAACAGCTTTTAAAAAATGCTATAAAAGCAAAAGTACAGATACATCATCCAGCTTCAAAGAACTGAACATGATTATCTAAACAATGTTTAGCATTTTATCCATTTGTTCATCCACAATTATATTCCATAATCAGCAAAACACTTTTTAAAAAAGAGAATATAATGGATCAAGGGGAATAGAGGGCATTCCAAATACCAGTTAGAGGTAGAATCGCAAGCTTATCATTAGATAACACTGGCAGTTTTCAGAGTCTCCCAAAGGCCATGCCAGGTCTTTGATTGAGAGTACAGGAGCACGGGCTGCTGAATTTTAGTGCCATTGTTTAGTCAACAGAGTGCTTGCATCCACTTCACAGGTTCATTAACAATCCTCTAAGAAGACCGAAATTAAAGTTTGGCAAGCAGTTTCTCATGAAACAGAATTTGCTCCTAGTTTGTTAGAACTAAATGTGCCAAGTGGCAAATTAAGATGTGGGAACACGCTTTTAAAGGTTATGCTTTGAAAGTATTCAATGACTCAAACAGGGGTATCATTAGGCAGCAACAAAACAAATACTAGGATACAGATTTCATTTACAATCTGTTAGGTTTCAGATGGGTAATCTTATGATAACCACCAACAACTATGAGGGTAAACTTTGAAAGCAAACAGACATACACTCCCCTAGATCTCCATTAGAGAACTGGAAGGAAACCAGAACGAATCCCACTTCCAGCATTAAAAGCAACAGAAAAAGAGTCCAGTAATTCCCAGAGAACCTGCCATTGTGCCGACTGCACTGTGTTTAGTGTCCGTGGGAATGCTGACATGCGCACTGCAAGTGGTGACTGAAGAGTCAATTAAGTGGTGGGAAAGGGCTTACAGCAAAAATTTAAACTAAAAATAATCCATTTACAGGAGAGCAGTACAAGAATAGCTGGCTGAAGTATAATCCAAGTCTGTACTCCCAGCTTCAATGGTAAACACAGTTGCTAAGAGTGGTTAACACACAAGACCGTAAGTGCATGTAATTTCAAGTTAAAAACATCTGTTTCACCAATGGTATCCTTGTTACAGCCTCCGTTTCTTTGCTCAGGGAGTGTGAAAGTAAGAAAAAGAGCAGGTATGGCACATGAAAGAAAGAACAATCAACTGACTTTAGGGAACACTGGGCCTTTTAAGGAATCCCAAAAATTACAAATTTTAAAGCTGTTAGATTTCTGGAACTTTATAAATTTTCTTAAGAAATAAGGTCAGATGAAAAGGGAGTATCTCCTCTTGCTGTTTGTCTAGCTGAGGCAATATGCCTGGTTCCACTCTGAAGAGTGTCAAAATCCCAAAAAAATCAAGCAAACCAGACAGGCAAAGGCAGAAATGTCTTACAGTTCGTGATGAAAAAAGCAATGGTGCAAACCAATGGTCTCTGACCGCTAACAAAGCACTAGTTACTGAAAGTTTTTTCAGTTCTGGGAATAAAACGGTTTCATTTCACCAATGGTAAAGTCTAGGCCTACATATTTTTCTAGGCCTTGTGTTAAGTGGTGAGTGACGGAGTCCTCACCTGGTGCTCTAAGAGCAGGCAGCACCAATAAATAAATTTAAAAAAAAAAAAAAAAAGAGCAGGCAGCACCAGTCAGTTCAGCCCAAGGCCCCAAGCCCTAGCTTCTCCTAGGAGAGAACGGTCTTTGGGCAATTTACACTAGTAGACAAGGGCATGGGCGCTGATGTCCGATGGCCGGGTTGCCCCTGTTCCAGATTTATTAACAGAGTAACCTTGGGAAGCCTCCATAAGCTGCTCTGTAAAACACGACTCATAATAATACCTAATACATAAGGTTATCACAGTGATGAGATAAAGTAAAGCCCTACACAGAGAGCTAGGCCCACCGTGAATGCTGGGAACGGCTGGCAGTGTGATCGTGGGTTCCACCTTGGACTCACTTTAAGAACCTGGTTAGAACAGTAAGCCTGGACCTAAACCACCCTATCAGTCAGGTTAACAATTCACTATCTAAACCACATTACTGGGCAGGGTGTCAATAATTTGCTTTTCATTCTTATTACCACCCCCAATGCATTATTTACACAAACAGAGGAGGACGCTGTCTGGACAGAGGCTCAGCTGGGTCTGGCAAGCAGAGTATCTTTCACAACAGGCAGGGGCTTCCCTTCCCTTGCCTCCTCCCTTCCTTGCACTACTCATCTCCACGGAAAAGAGTGCAGTGGAGATACACAGTGGCCACATATGTCAAAATGCTATAGTCCAAGCATTCTGGCCATAGATTTTGATGGAGTGATCCATCGCTAAAAGACCCTTTTTGTTCTCAATTTATGTCCTTAAAGCATTGTTAAATATCCAAAGGGGCCCAAAGTGTATTAGAGACAAAAGGAACAGGGAGGTGGGAAAGGAGGACAGATATATTTCCAATAGGCACCCGACTATATGTTTACCAAAGCAAAACTAATAAACTTACTGAAAAACACCAATTTATTTATAGGACATAAACAAAGAACACAAATGATGGAAATATACATATGTTGCTTAATTCAAATTAAAGGAAAGATGTGTCTATCAAAGAAAGAGTTTCTATAGAGAGAATCACAAGCGCTGTATTAATTAAGTTTCCTCATTTCAATTTTCTCTGGATTAGTAAAAGAAGGCCTATCTACAGTTAGTGGATTAAAAACATTATTCAGGGACGCCTAGGCAGCTCAGTCATTAAGACTCTGCCTTCAGCTCAGGTCAAGATTCCAGGGTCCTGGGATTGAGCCCCGCATCGGGCTCCCTGCTCGGAGGGGAGTCTACTTCTCCCTCTCCCACTCGCCCCACCCCCCCGCTTGTGTTCCCTCTCTGGCACTCTTGCTCTCTCTCTGTGTCAAATAAATAAATAAATAAATAAATACTTTTTTGTTATAAATATTTTCAAAAACACTTCTGAAATGACCTATTCAAATACTTACTGTTAATTTTTTCTTTTGCAAGAAACATGTTTAATTAGCCAAACACAGTAAGAGTTTCTTTTAAGATTTTATTTATTTGTCAGAAAGCGAGAGAGAGAGCGCGCGCACGCACAAGCAGGAGAGGGAGCATCAGGCAGAGGGAGAAGCAGGCTCCCTGCTGAACAAGGAGCCCGAAAGGGGACTTGATCCCAAGGCCCTGGGACCATGACCCGACCCAAGGGCAGATGCCCAACGGACTGAGCCACCCAGGCGTCAGAAGTGTTTGTTTTTTTTAATCAGATCATTTGAGTTCCAGTAAGAAATCTCCACCCCTACATATTTCCATACAAAGATATTCCTTTTTCTACTTATAGTACTAGGTACATAGTGTAATACTCATGGATTGATCAGTTGGTTGATAATCACACTTGCTGCGGTATAGAAAGTAAGGGGTGAAACAGGAAGAAGGGAACTAGGGACTGGTGAATATGCACGGAAAAGCACTTTCTTTTCCAGTTAACAGCTTGCCCAAAGGAAAAAAAATGCATTTGAAAATTTCCAAAAGATCTTTCTCCAAGAGCAGACTATTACTAATCTAGTTCATTGAGAACAAGTAAAAAGTAAAATAGTAATTAATCTTGGTTTTCTAAATATTCCTCAATTCAGAGTTCATCCTACATACATGCTAGATAAACGAGTCCCAAGTTTAAGCAGGTTTCTACAAGTTTAAGCCTTTTCATTTAGACTCATTCCTTTCAGATGCACTGATTCTGAAGTGCCTCCACCCCCAAAGAGTTCATGACACCTCTCTACCCTCCCACATAATTCTACTGCTGCAATTCTCACGGATTTAAAATTATTTTCTTATATATTGGTCTCACTGTTACATGGAGCTACTTCAGGGCATAAAGCATGTCTTGGGCATTTTTGTGTTTCCAGTTTCCTAAATAATTTTTCACTCATTGAAAGAAGCCTACTGAGCCTACTACATGTCAGGCGCTATGTTCATTCAACCAAAATGTACTGAACATTGTTCTAATAAGCATTTGGAACAAATCTGTGAACAAAATGGCCTAATGGATCTTACATTCTTCAGGAGGAAACAAATTAATAACCAACAGATGTAAGATATACATTATAAAGTATATCCAAAGGCAGTAGGTACTAAGGAAAAATAAAAAGTAGATCAAGATAAGAAGGCTTAAGAGTGGGGGTGCCTGGGTGGCTCAGTCATTAAGCATCTGCCTTCCGCTCAGGTCATGATCCCAGTGTCCTGGGATCGAGACCCACTTTGGGCTCCCTGCTTAGCGGGAAGCCTTCTTCTCCCTTTCCCACTCCCCCTGGTTGTGTTCCCTTTCTCACTGTGTCTCTCACTCTGTCACATAAATAAATCAAATCTTTTAAAAAAGGGGGGGGGGAGGAGGCGGCGGCGGCAGCTTAAGAGTATGCCAGGAGAGGGTACCTGGGTGGCCCAGTCATTAAGCATCTGCTTTTGGCTCAGGTCATGATCCCAGGATCGAGCCCCTGGTTGGGCTCCCTGCTTGGTGGGAAACCCGCTTCTCCCTCTTCCTCCACCCTCCCCATGCTTGTGCTTGCTCACTTGCACGTGCTCTTCCCCTCTCTCTCTCTCTCTCTCTCTCTCTCTCTCTCGTTCTCTGTCAAATAAATAAATGAAATCTTAAAAAGAGTACGCGCTTGCCGGGATAGAGCACTAGCTGCAGTATTAAATGGGTGGTCAAGGTAAGGATTCGTGGAGAAATGACATTTGAGCAAACTCCTTAACGAGGTGAGTAAGTTAGCCAAGAGCATAAAGTGGATCTCTAGAAAAAGACATTCCAGGCAGAGGGAGTCATCAGAGGAAAGGGGAGTGATTCAGCAGTCTTTCAGGAACAGCTGGAAAAGGCCAGAGGAACTGGAATGGGAGGGGTGGGAGACACTAGTAATCAGGTCAGAGAGGGCCTTACAGGCCATTATAAGGGGTATTATAATTGTAGAACTCCAAGAACAGACAAGAAGCACATATCTTAAAATATGTGTATTTGTACATAAAAAATACCCAGGCACTACTAAAAATTTCAAATAGGAGTTTCAGTGTTTCTCTTGAACCCCAATGGATCATCCAGCATTGTTCTTTGGAGAAAAAACACCCTTCTTTTTTCTTTTCTAAGATTTTATTTATTTATTTATTGTGAGAGCAGGGAGAAGGGACAGAGCAGGAGAGAGAGAGAGAGAGAGAGAATATCAAGCAGGCTCCACACTCAGCTCATAGCCCAACATGGGGCTAGATCCCAGGACCCCAAGATCATGACCTGAGCCAAAACCAAGAACTGGACACTTAACCGAGTGAGCAACCCAGAAACACCCTTCTTTGACGCTCACTGCCCTGTGCTATCACAGCTTGGATACCACTGTATTCTCACAACAGCTGGGAACAGTCAGAGGGCATGCATCCCTGAGCCCCTCAACACAGCCCAGGACTTTCTCTGCAGGGCTTACAGAAGATCCTTGGATATGGGAGAGTTGAACCAGAAGGGGTTTTGATTTTTTATTTCCCCTGCCTCAGAAGTTTATTAAAACCCACTCTGGTAGGAAAGAGGTACCTGACCTGGGCCAACTGGATTTGATGGCTTGATACCATATCTGCTTTCTCTCTGCTGGAAGACCTGCTGGCCTCTATTAAAATTTTAATTATATTATGGCAAGTATGTTGTCCTTTCTGACTTCTTAAACATATGAAATTGGTCTCTCAGTGCTAGTTAATATCAAAATCCAAAACTAAATCATCTTAAGTATATAAAACTTTCATCTTTGTCTTAACAACCATACATGGAGCTGGATAGTCACCTACTAATAATGTCCATAAATAGCTCTGTTTCTCATGTTGAGCAAGTTATTTTTAGAAGTACATTTTTTGTAAACATAATTTTTTTAAAGTAAGTTCTAGGCCCAATGGGAGGCTTGAACTCACAACCCCAAGATCAAGAATCATACGTTCTATTAACTGAGCCAGCCAGGCACCCCTATAAATGTATTTTTTTAAGATTTTATTTTATTTTATTTTTAAATAATCTCTACACCCATTGTGGAGTTCGAACTCACAACCCTGAGATCAAGAGTAGCAAGCTCTACTGACCAAGCCAGCCAGGCGTCCCCTATAAATGTACATTTTTATTGCTTTGCTTCTATTGCATTTATTTTTTACAGTTACCTTCCAATTATGACAAGTGACAGGCTTTTTAATTTTAGTAGTGATATAAAGCTTCATTTTAAAACAAATGTGTCAGGGGTGCCTGTGTGGCTCAGTCGTTAAGTGTCTGCCTTCAGCTCAGGTCATGATCCTAACATCCTGGGATCGAGCCCCTTCTTGGGCTCCCAGCTCAGTGGGGAGCTGCTTCTCCCTCTCCAGTTCCCTCATGCTTGTGTTCCCTCTCTTGCTATCTCTCTGTCAAATAAATAAAATCTTTTAAAAAAAAAATAAATAAATAAATAAAACAATAAAACAAATGTGTCTAAGTGCAAAAAGTTAGAAATTTTAAAATATTTTATTCTAAGATGTTTAATGTCACACCAGTGGTATGTACAGAACAAGCAGAGCTCATGCGGTTGTACACAGTGAATGACTGATGTTGAGGGAACGATGTTACTATGGGACACTCTAAAGCACAGGCACCATGAGAAACACATCACCCATCTTATTCTCCGTCTATATCCCCAGGCACTCAGATTGGCACACCATACTCCACAAACAGTTGTTGAATAAATGAAAGTGGAGGAGCCAGAATTTCAACCTATATGTATCTCAGGTTCACTTCCTTCCTATTCTTTTTAATACCGGTCAGTGTCAACCTCAGCTGCCAAAAGCCATGGAGAGCTTGTAAAATGTATAAAGTTCCTCAGGTGATTCTAATGTGCAACCATGGGTGCACACCACTGAACCAGACAGCACTGCCTTCCTAAACAAGCGATCACAGTCCAGAGTGCTAAGTGTTATGCTGGGGCAAGTATAGTCCCTAGAGCCAGGAAATTTAACCTAGTTAAAAGCCCTAGGAGCAATTAATTGAGACATGAAAGAATGAGAAGGAATTAGCCAAACTGCATAGTCTAGAAGAGGGAATAGCAGGTGCAAATGCCCAGAGATAAGAGAGTATATAACAAATTCAAAGATTCACATTGTTCCTAGGTCTCACACCCACAGTGACCAACTGTCCCAGCTTCCCAGGACTGAGAGGGTTCCCATCAAGACACAGGATCTTCCCATTTGAAAACCAGGAAAATCCCAGGGACAAGGAGGTCATCCTACCACTCTACTCTAACTGAGAAGAAGAACTGCTAATATATCCACTCTTCTGGAGAGTGACTGGAAGGGAACAAATTCCACAATTCAGTATGGAAACCAAAAAATTCTTTCAAAAAGAGTAATTTCCTACTTCCTACCTTCAGGGATATGGTACTGCCAAAAATGCAAATGGCCAATATTTGCATACATTTGCCCATTATTTGGTACCCAGCTTTTATTACAATTGAGCTACTTAAAATAAAACATAAAACCTCCTACAACTGTAGGGAGTACTCTACTAGATAACAAAGTTTAGCAAATGGGAGACTTGCTAAAATTTACTCTATTTTCCCTCCTTAAAAACAACCAACAAAGCAAACCTTCATAATGAACACAAACTATACACAGGCATAGCCAGAAGCACATGGATGGGGACTGGGTAGACCACAGGACTGAACCATCTGGCTTGTTCCTCAACATCCCTTGTACACTGCAGAATGAAGTAAAGCCCTGGGGAAGGGACAGCTTGAGCCCACTGCTGCTTTGTTTAAGAAGCCAGAGGGCTCAGCATAGCTCCCAACAAGTAGAGGTCCCCCCCCTCATTCTTTAAGCCCTCTAGATAATGACTAGACTGCCACCAGGCAATAAGTTAAAACCTAATAAGCTCTAGCCCATCAATCAAAGAGCTAGTACTGGGAAAGTCCTAATTGATCTGGATCAAGGAGTAGTCACTGGTCGAGGAATTTGGCTAGCCTCAGATATGAAGACGCTGGGATGCCAGATCTAGATGGATTTAGCCAACTTCACTTCCCAAGAGTCACCCTGTCCTTCCTCAGAGACTCCAGTAATGTCCAGATCATGACAAGATGTTAGCATGAGCTTGACTTGCTATGGAATTAAATGACACAAAGGCATCAGAGAGTTAGCTGAGAACCTTTGCCCTTGGGAAACCTTCAAAAACCATCCTTATTTCAGCCAAGAGCTCCACAAAATGGCAGAGAAGATATTTCTGTTAAAGAAGGCCTTGCCAAAAGGCAACTGGTAAAAATCTCCATTAAAAAAATACTTAACGTGATTTAAAAACTACTTCTCAAGCCAAAATTCAACATCATTACAAATGTGAACTATTACAGGATCTTGAATAAAGCAAGGTTGTACACTACTGCTACTTTTATTTAACAATATTTTCAAATGTTCTAGTTAATTAAGACAACATAAAGAAATAAGAAAATTTTTTAAAAAGAGGAGCACCTGGGTGACTCAGTTAAGCATCTGCCTTTGGCTTGGGTCATGATCCCAGGGTGCTGGGATTGGGCCCATATCGCACTCCCTGCTTAGCAAGGAGTCTGCTTCTCCCTCTCCTCGTTCCTGCTCTCTCTCAACCTCTCCCATGCATGCACTCGCTCTAATAAATAAAATCTTTAAAAAAAAAAAAAGTTTAAAAAAGGAAGAGACAATTCTTTGCAAACAGTTAAGAGAGCAAACTGGAAGAGTATTAGAACTATGAACAGTTTGGGGCACCTGGGTGGCTCAGTCGGTTGAGAAACTGACTCGATTTCAGCTCAAGTCACAATCTCAGGGTCAAGAGATCAAGCCCCAAATAGGGCTTCACACTCAGCTCAGAGTCAGCTTGTCCCTCTATCTCCCCGTCTACACTGGAGTGTGTGTGCTCTCTCACTAAAATAAACAAATGGACTCTTTTAAAAAAAAAAAAAAAAAAAAGGGCATATAAAGCTTAGTAATGTTATCATGTAGTAAGTATCGGTTGGTTTTCTAAATACTAACACTCTATTAGAAACAGTGGAGGGGGCGCCTGGGTGGCTCAATGGGTTAAGCCACTGCCTTCAGCTTAGGTCATGATCTCAGGGTCCTGGGATGGAGTCCCACATCAGGCTCTCTGCTCGGCAGAGAGCCTGCTTCCCTCCCTCTCTCTCTCTCTGCCTGCCCCTCTGCCTACTTGTGATCTCTGTCAAATAAATAAATAAAATCTTTAAAAAAAAAAAAAAAGAGAGAGAGAGAGAAAGAGAGATGTAGTCAAAACAATTTATTTTTTTTAAAAAGTGGAGGACTGGGGAGCCTGGGTGACTAAGCCGTTAAGTGTCTGCCTTGGGCTCAGGTCATGATCCCAGCGTCCTAGGATCGAGCCCCCCATTGGGCTCCCTGCTCAGTAGGAAGTCTGCTTCTTCCTCTCCCACTTCCCTTACTTGTGTTCCCTCTCTAGCTGTCTCTTTAAAATCAAGAAAGAAAGAAAGAAAGAAAGAAAGAAAGAAAGAAAGAAAGAAAGAGAAAGAAAGAAAGAAATAAATAAATAAATAAATAAATAAATAAATAAATAGTGGAGAGTTTACAATAGAAATAATATTAAGAATAAATTTAAGAGAGGGGGCACCCAGGTGGCTCAGTTGGTTAAGCATCTGCCTTCAGCTCAGGTCATGATCCCAAGGTCCTGGGATAGAGCCCCACATTAGGGAGACTGCTTCTCCCTCCCTCTCCCTCGGCCCTTCCCTCTCACTCCTGCTTGTTCTCTTAAATAAATAAACAAAATCTTTTTTTTTAAGGGGGGGGCACCTGGGTGGCTCAGTGGGTTAAAGACTCTCCCTTCAGTTCAGGTCATGATCCTAGAGTCCTGGGATCGAGCCCTGTATCGGGCTCTCTGCTCAGCAGGGAGCCTGCTTCCTTCTCTCTCTCTCTCTCCCTCTCTCTGCCTCTCTGCCTCTCTGCCTACTTGTGATCTGTGTCTGTCAAATAAAATAAATAAATAAAATCTTTTTAAAAAAAAAGAAAGAAAGAAAGAATAGGGGCACCTGGGTGGCTCAGTGGGTTAAGCCTCTGCCATCAGCTCAGGTCATGATCCCAAGGTCCTGGGATCGAGCCCCGCATTGAGCTCCCTGCTCAGCTGGGAGCCTGCATCCCCCCCCCACCCCCCGCCACCTGCCTCTCGGCCTACTTGTGATCTCTCTCTCTCGTCAAATTAATAAATAAAATCTTTAAAATAAAATAAATAAAAATTTAAAAAGAATAAATTTAAGAGGAAACACAAAGGATGGATATAAATAAGACCATATTGCTATTTTTGTCATATAAAAATAATTACATATATGTACATCAAACTTTATTGTGGGCTTGAATAAGCAGAAAAATTCCATGTTCCTAGATGTTCCTGTAAGAAAGTAAGCCTTACTCCTCAAATTAAACTATTTCCGTCAAAATTTCAGTACACTTCTATTTCATTTGTTTGTTTTTGGAGGTTACGGGGGTTAGCACAGGCAAATGACAAAATGATTTTAAGTTCTCGGGAGTTCAGCCTTTCGCTGCCAGCTCTGGTTATCCTCGGCAAGAGAAGCCCGGGCTCCGCATTCCCTTTTCATGGTAGCTCTCCACCTGCTCAAACTGTCACCCTGTCAGCTTTCACTGAAAACTCCAGGCCACTGATCTGTTCTTTTCGTCCCAAATTTTCACTCCTGGCATAGAAAGAAATCCAGTTTCATTCTACTGCTCTTTCCTTATCCCTCAATTCCCTTTGTTCCTGCTTCACATCCACCCTGAAAACTTTCAAGCCTAAATCTGTGTTAGGAGGCCTCCCACGGCAGTGATAGAAGGAACTTGGGTTCAGGAGTCAGCCCACCTGGATTCAAATTCTGACCTACTGCCTACTCACTGTGTACACTGAAGCGAGTTACTTATTTTTTTCCAAGCCTCCGTTCCACACCTATAAGTAATAATAGCACCTGAGTTAGAGTTGTAACAAAGGTTAAGTAAGCTGACACACATAAAATCTTAGATACCTAATAAGCACTAAAAATATCCAGGTGCTATCTAGGGGCTGCTGGGCACTGACAAGACCGTCTAAATGTACAGACTGGAAATGCGAGGGATTTATGTCTTCCAGTGTGAGCGGTCTCCAGCACCGCCCTTGAAGATCTCCGTTCCACAATTCCTCTCTTCTGCCCACCACGAAATCTGAGTATTCCTCGGGAAACCTACAAACGGACTTCTCTTCAAACACCATACACTCACCCTAAGCAATTTCCCCTTCCATTTTTTTCAACTCCTGCTTACATAAATGATAATCACCAAATCTCCAGACACAACCTCCTCTGGAGCTTCAGGTACACATACCCAACCCCCCTATGCTGGGCCTCTCCCTGAAGGTCCAACATGCACCTCAGACTCGACATGTTCCACATACCTTTTCCTCCTCGTGTATTTTCAGTGGCAGTTAAAGGCACCACCACACACTCAAGCAAAACAATCTTACTCCTCCCACCTCCTCATAGGCAACTGTTACTAAGAATTACCAGTTCTGCATTTTAAACATCTCTCATCTCCTCTTCAGGACCACTACTACCACCTCAGTTCAGAATCTCTCATGATCTCCCTGGCTGGCTGTGTTACTTTCCTAGGGCTTCCCTAACCAAGTACCACAAATGGAGCAGCTTATGAGAGAAATTTATTGTCTCATAGTTCTACAGGTTAGAAGTCTGAGGTCAAGATATCCACAAAGGTGGTTCCTTCTGAGGGCTGTGAAGAAAAGATATGTCCCAGGCCTCTCTCCCTGGCTTGCTGATGGACATCTCCTCCCTGTGTCTCTGCATAATGTTTTCCCTTTATGTGTGTCTCTAAATTTCCTCTTTTATCACGGCTACCAGTCATACTGGATTAGGGCCTACTCAACTAACTGCACTGCAATAGCCCTATTTCCAAATAAGGTCTGTGAAAATGAGTTTAAAAAAACAACCCTCACTTAAAATGAAGAGGGAGCTCTCAGGCACATACGCTCAGGGCAGCCCGCATAACAGCAGAAAGAAGGAAGCTCTCTCCTCCTCGCAACAACACACTCACCACCTCTTGCTGCCGAAGAGAAATCATCATAATCAAACTCTTACTCTCCTCCACGGAACTTCTGTCTGAAACAACGTTCCCCAATTTCCTCCTTAAACCTAAAAAGAGCTGACCGTTCCTTTTCTCTTCACCTGCCTATTTTTTGCCATAGTTAGCTTGTCCCCAGTTGCAATTCCTCTACTATTTCTGAACAAATTATGTTGCTAATAGAGAACTGGCTATTTTATTTCCTAAGGGCAACAGGTCACACTCTGATGTACAGAGTTAGGACTTCAACAAATGAGTTTGGGGAGGACACAATTCAACCCATAACACTCGTCTTTCCACCTCTCTCTACCTTTGCTCACCTGGTCCTACATCCATCTTCCCCTTGACTACAAAATCTTTTTGAGATTCGATCCAGATAATGTCCTTTCCCTGCTTAAACCCACATTAGCTGTTTTTCATCCAAACTGAATGATGATGATGATACAAATATTTACTGAGTGCTAACCATGTGCTTAGTACTGTTCTAAATACCTTATATACATGCCACTATTCCTACGGGATGGGTACTATTATTACCTCCATTTTATAAATGAACAAACCAAGCAACAAAGCTATCAGATAACATCTGTTCAACAAAGCCAAGCATTTAGTTAAGTTTCAAATCCAGGGTTCAAACTCAGGCTCTGGACCCTAAAAATGAACAGCAATCTAAAAAGAAAATTCAATTTACTAGTCAATATAGGCATCCCCTTTTAAACCTTTACCTACCTAAAACAAATAACCCACTGCACATTCTAATTAGAACTTGCATTAGAGGAAGAGGGTGCCGCCAGGGAATGCTAACCTGCCAGAACACAGCTATTGAGTCCTGTATGCCTCACAAACATCAAAGCAGCCAACCATTACCAAAATAAGGGGTTGGAAGAGGAAGTAAGGGTGAGGAGGCAGAGAAGGATAAAACTGCAGAATGACAAGACAGGAGGAAAAATCTAACAATTCAGCCAGAATATACCCTCAGGTAAGAAATAAGATTGAATAAAGTGTCTTTCACAGTGTATTAAAGAGCCTTTACTAAGAAAAAATGAGTACAGATCTTCCTTGATTTATGATGGGGTTACATCCCCCAAAAATCCATTATACACTGAAAATACCGTGTCAAAAATGCATTCATTACAGTGAGCCTACTGCGTGAGCATCATGGCTTAGTCTCACCTACCATAAACATGCTCAGAACACTTACATTACAACCACAGTTGGGCAAAATCAACTAACACAAAGCTTATTTTACAATAAAGTACTGAATAGCTCGTGTAAAGTTTATTAAATACTATACTGAAAGTGAAAAGCAATGGGTGTAGAGGTACAGAACGGTTGTCAGGGCATCGGTGAAGTTATTGCACGGACTTTAGAAAAGAAAAATATAGGGGCACCTGGGTGGCTCAGTGGGTTAAGGCCTCTGCCTTCGGCTTGGGTCATGGTCCCAGGGTCTTGGGATCGAGCCTCATGTCGGGCTCTCTGCTCAGCGGGGAGCCCGCTTCCTCCTCTCTCTGCCTGCCTCCCTGCCTACTTGTGATCTCTGTCTGTCAAATGAATAAATGAAATCTTAAAAAAAAAGAAAAGAAAAATATAAACCTGGAAACAAAAAAATATATTTAAGTGCTAAGCATTTTTTTCCTTGAATCTGTTCTAGGATACTCTCTGACAAGGTCTTTAAAGGGTTCACTGTTGGATTAAACCATTTTCATGGCCTAATGACTTTGAGTCCTATTAATTCAGACTGTGTTGTGTACACTGATTTTTGTCATAGCAAGAATCAGCAGAAGTAACAGTTCTTCAAACCTACCAATTGCTCACAATGTTAAGCAGAAAAAATGTATGCTGTGAAAGATATAGTGTCCAAGCACTATTTAGTGCCCAAAAAAGCTAACAAATGGGCTGAATTTTTTAAGTTTAAGCAGAAGGAAAGTAATTCCTACTGTACAGAAGAACAGTTTGGTTCCTTCAATATTATAGATAAAAACTATAATGCTAAGAAAAGATCAAAATTAGAGACAACCTACTTTCCAGCTCTGAATTACCATCATTAAATCGCACAAATCATCAGGTAGGGACAGAATACACCAAAATAGAAATCACAAGCTGAAATAGCCTTGAAGACAGTTCTTCCCCCTAAATGAGGCCTTTATATTAAACAAATCCATACAGCTCCTGTGTATTGTCTTTTGACAATGTGTGAATCAAAGATTTTGTTCCATTACGCTTGGCAATTTTCCACATTTAAGATGTGACGAAGAAAATCAACTTTTTTTTTAAAGATTTTATTTTTAAGTAATCTCTACACTCAACGTGGGGCTTGAACGCAAACCTGAAATCAGGAGTTACATGCTCCATCAACTTAGCCAGCTATGTGCCCCAAGAAAACCAACATTTTTTTATTTTTAAGATTTTATTTATTTGAGATAGAAGAGGAAAAGCGAGTGAAAGAGCAGGAGCAGGGGAGCAGAGGAAGAGGGAGAAGCAGGCTTCCTGTTGAGCCACGCTCGATCCCAGGACCCAAGATCATGACCTGAGTAAAAGGCAGATGCTTAACCAGCTGAGCTACCCAGGCACCCCCAACATTATTTTTGTTTAAGATCTTTTTATTTATTTGAGAGAGAGAAAACATTGGGGTTGGGGGCAGAAGGAGAGGGAGAGTTTTTTTCTTTTTAAGATTTTATTTATTTATTTGACAGAGATCACAAGTAGGCAGAGAGGCAGGCAGGGCAGGGGTGGGGGGGAAGCAGGCTCCCTGCTGAGCAGAGAGCCCGATGTGGGGCTCGATCCCAGGACCCCAAGATCATGACCAGAGCCAAAGGCAGAGGCTTAACCCACTGAGCCACCCAGGCACCCCCAGGAGAGGGAGAGTATTAAGCAGACTCTGTGCTGAGCCTAGAGCCTAGAGCTTAATCCCTGAGATCATGACGTGAGCCAAAATCAAGAGTCAGACACTTATATGACTGAGCCACCCAGGCACCCCAGAAAACCAACTTTAATCTTCTGTATGACTAGACCCAACTTTAAAGTTACCACTAAAAATGACATCATTGGGGCACCTGCGTGACTCAGTTGGTTAAGGGTCTGCCTTCAGCTTGTCAGGATCTCAGGGTCCTGGACTGAAGCCCTGCATCGGGCTCTCTGCTCAGCGGAAAGCCTGCTTCTCCCTCTCCCTCTACTGCTCCCCCTGCTTGTACTCTCTGTCAGACAAATATTTTTTTTAATTTAATAAATAAAAATTAAAATGACATCATTTTCATCATCTATCATATTAAGAAGCACATTTATTTTATTTTTTTAAAGATTTTATTTATTTATTTGACAGACAGAGATCACAAGTAGGCAGAGAGGCAGGCAGAGAGAGGAAGGAACATTTATTTTATTTTTGATGGTAGCAAAAGGAACCTGAGTATGTGCATGAATTAAAGTTATCAATAAATAACCACTTCCCTGTACTTTTTTCTTTGGGTTATGAGCTCAGGGGTCCTCAAAATATGGGCCAAAGGTAAATACGGCCACTGCTTTTGCATGGCCCATAAGTAAAAGAATAGTTTCTATAATATTTTAAATGGTTTGGGAGGGAAACAACTCTAAAGGAAGAACACTTTGTAACACCTGAGAATTATATGAAATTCAAATTCCAGTGCTCATAAATAAGTTTTATTGGAAACAGTCACACCCATTCATTTATATACTGCCTTTGGCTGCCTTGGTGCTACAAAGGCAAGGTTGAGGAGTTGCAACACAGCCTACTGCCCAAAAAGCCCAAAATATTTACTATCTGCCCCATTTAAGAAAGAGCTTGCCTAACTCTATTCTAGATATTGTCATCAAAGGCTTACAATACATGTCATTAGGGAGCAACGGACAGCAACAGAACCACCAGGGATACGATCACTGAAGGGAAACATGCTCTGATGAGCAAATCTGGATCTGTTAAGTAAATTCCTGCTAGCATTTCGTGAATATCCCGAATCTAAAGTCGCTAGTAACTTTAACATGTGATTCTCTTAAGTAATACCCAAAAGCATGTATCTACATAAAACAAGACATTTAGACAGACAATTCACGACATTCGTTCTATAATCAGGTTTCAGAAAATTTTTCTCTAGAGTAAAAGGAGTTACTGCCACCACAGAGAACAAAAACAAGAACAAAATCCACAAAATGGAGGAACAGGTAAAATGGGGAAATGGGGAAGCTGGGGAAAACAAAACAACGGATTTGAGTAAACTGGGATAAACTGAGGGAAAATAGTAACTAAAATTTGCTCCAAAGGATAGAAATAGGGTATTGTTCACAGGGAAGTTTTTTAAAAGTATGAGACACTGAGTGACATGTATTGTTATAATACCTAAATTGAAAGGATTAAACTTAAATGGAATGTAAATCTTAGGTTAAGGAAAATTTCTCTTACATATTTCAAAACGCCAAGAAACTACGGCAATGTATATTCAAAAAAAAAAAAATGTGAGTAAAACTATCTATACCAAAGCAATGTTCTGTCATTTGCTAGAACTAAAACAAACAAATGTGAGAATTAAGCTGTTGTCTCTGAAATGCTTTGAAAAATCAGAGATTTAGTTGCTTTCTCTACTTATTATAGCTTCTTAAAAATTTTACTTCCTAGGGGCACCTGGCTCGGTTGGTAGAGCCCATAACTCTTCATCGCTGGGTTATGAGTTCAAGCCCCATCCTGGGCCCAAAACCTACTTTAAAAAAATTTTTTTTTTAAACTTTCTATTTCTAGATATAATGAATACTCAACCTCAAAACTTCTCCCCCCCCCAAAAGAAACTGCTCTGTAATTAACTTTTTTTCTTAAAACAAAAGCTCTTTGTTTTACCCACATACCAAATCAATTACGAATTTTTAAAACACACAATTTTAAGTGAAAGCTCGGATGTGTGTTATATTTTATATACATGAGTATGTATTTTATATTATTCTGTGTGATTAGGACGGGAAAAGGTATGTACACAGATGGTACTGGAGGTGAAGCTAAGACCCAACACCAATGATCAAAGCTCACGCACAATAGTCATGGCTTGTTTCCAACCGTGCTTCAGTTTTAACATTACTAAAAAATGTGGGGAACACTTACTTTTATCACTGAAAGTAATTCCTGATCTGTTTCTTTCCAAAGAAGAAACAAGTCAAAATAACTGTTTTTTCCACTCTGAGGTAGAAAGTTTTGGGGACATAAACAGACAAAACAAGAAGAAGATACTTTGGTTGATATCCACAAACCAGTGTGAACATAAGGCCTTTCAACCAAAAATTTTAAAGTGTTTTAATAAACACATTCATTTCAACCATGAAACTATCCTACATCAGATAAAGAAAATAAAAACCTTTCAAAACGTACACTTTTGTTTAAGGTCATTCTAATAGGTCTAAATTAAAACAAAAAGCTCAAAATCCCAAATGTCCAACTGTCACACTTAACCTCTGGACATACCAATTTCCACACTGTAATAACACCAGAAAATTCAGTCACAAAGACTATTTCCTAAATTTCTAATTAATAGTTTAAAATCTCAGGGAGTCTGGGTGGCTCAGTTAGGCATCTGCCTTCAGTTCAGGCTATGGTCCTGGGGTCCTGAGACTGAGCCCCAAGTTGGGTGCCCTGCTCAGCATGAAGTCTGCTTCTCCCTCTCCTTCTGACTGTCCCTCCTGCTTGTGCTCTTGCTCACTCATTCTCTCTAATTAATAATTTTTTTTAATCTTTTAAAAAACTGTCTAAAATCTCAAACCTAGAATTCTAGGAGATTCATTAGTTTGGGCTTTGTAATCCTCGCTTTTTGCTTTACAAGAAGAAAAAAAATTTAAAGGACCCAAAAGCTCCTTGGTTTGGAAAGAACTGTTTTGTTCTTTCTAGAAAGAACAAAACAGTTCTTTCCAAACCACGTTTGATGACTTATGTGTAAATGAGTCAAAAACATACAGATTAGATTTCTGTGAAAATAAACATAAGTTTAAAAATTAGAGGGGAAAAAATGATTGGCATAATATGCTTTGGGTTTTGCTGAATGTAAACATTTAAAAGTTTTCAAAATTTCAACACTGATACAGCTATTCACCAATCAAGCATCCAGTTTCAACTTTTCCATTTTGAAGGGCTATACAAAAATGTGTCCTGAACAAGCTCTTCCTGATTGTCTGAATTCTCTAACAGAGGGTACGTTTACTTCACCCCAAAATTTTTGAAAACACAAGATATGCCATTCCTTTTGCTTAATGTTCCACAAATGTCTAAAAAGCAAACTCAATTTAATTTAGTTGTATCAGTAAGACAATTCCAGGCTTTCTAAGCCACTATGTTTTAAACCAAGCGTGGATATTCCCTAAGGCCAATAATTATGATATATCATCTAAGCAGCCTTTCTAAGCCAAACCACAGCACTTCTTTCCAAAACTCACATTCTACCAAACTGATATTCCACGCAGTGGGGAAAGAGCTCAGAACACCAAAGATTGCTTCTCCAAAGCCAAACTTAAATACCAGAAACATGAACCTGCTGAGTTACACTGCCCTCTAGAGTCTCCTTCGGATATTCTCTTTAGTCTGAAATAATTAAATCCTAATTGTAAGACCCTTCTAATTAAGCAAGCTTTCAGTATTTTAATACTGCAGACCGACCTTTTTTAAAATGGACTGATAACAGTCATTCTAAGACCTATAATATTTCAACTACCCACCATTATTAAAGGTCAGCAGAATTTCCCAAAGGACAGGAAACCACCCAAAACAGAATTTTATATTTGCATTTTAAGTTTTAAATGACTCAAATTGCAGAGATCTCTGAAACAAAGATGACCTGTAGCATATATTAACTGATCCAGTGGCCAGGAGTTCTTTCTAGCAAAACCCCAAGTTCATACATTTGACCAAACATATAATCGTTGGCCCCATATAGCTAGTGTTGCCTGGGGCCACTTCTCAGCTTGCATCTGTCTTCTCAGCTCCTGGCAGTTCCTGCCTTTTCTCTCGCGGGGCAACCAGAGTCCCAAAGGGAACTTAAGGAGCTAATGAGAAGCCATAGCAACCAAGACCTGTGTTAACTGCAAAGCAGAGCACCAATATCTACTTTTCCTAAACATGCAATAAGCAACTTACCAAGGACTCAGAGTAAAGTAAAACCATCTCTCTAACCTAATAACTCCATAGGCACCTATAACACACAGTAACTTGAGACTGTTTATTACTCTTTATCTTTAAGAACTTATTAAAAAATATGCTTTTGCCATTTGCCACAGATGGTACAGCTTGCTATTATAGTGACTGGGTGTTTTTTCCTTCTAGATTCACATGAGAAAATAAAGGCTCAACCCTGCTCAAATCTTGTTTAGAGGAAAAAAAAATCTGTATCTCTTCAACACCAAAAAAAGCAGTTCTCAAAAAAGAAACCAAAACTAAGATGCAATGTTCCACGACAAAATATCTATCACTACTTTTGAAAGCAAGCTAGTAAAAGTGATCTCAGTGCTCCAATAAATAAATAAATAAATAAATAAATAAATAAATACAGTAAATAAAAACAGGAGCATCTTTTGAAGAATAAAAGTGAAAAACAGCATTTTTATACACTCTAAAACAGGGGCTACTAAGCTAGGGCCCATGAATGAAGTGCATACAGCTTGTTTTTATAAATAAAGTTTTAATGGAACACAGCCTTGTCCATGTGTTTACATAGAGCTAATGGTTGGTTGTTTGCTGGCCACAAGCGCAGAGTTGAATGGTTGCTACACAGACCAAAACAGCTTGCAAAGGCTAAAATATTTCCTGTTGGGACCTTTACCAAAAAAGCCTGCCAATTCCCGCTCTAGAACACAGATTCCCAGAATTCTCCAGAGATTCAGAAGCATACCATATACACAAGCACAAGGAGGGATGCTGGTCTGAAGAGAAAAAAGGCATTACAGCTGCTATCCAGCCTGTACTAAAAATTAAGGAAATGGCATGATGAGAACATGTGGGAAGAAGGAACTGACAGATGCAGCCGATTCATCCCAGATAATGGTTCATACACATTGGGCTTTCCAAAAGACTAAATGAAGAGCTCTAAGGTTTTCTTTCAGGTACTTTAAAATATTTCTATAAGGAATAAATGGGGAAAATAAAAATTTCTACAATTTCACTCACACCCATGCTACAATAAGACCTCACTTATGAAGTTGGTTGATATTCATATCAAAAAGAACATTTCAAGTGACCTTTGAGATAACTGTGACAATAGTATCATTATAACCAGAACCCAAAATGAAGTTGAAGTAAATAGCAAGGACTTAAATCAGTTAAGTATCAAAATAAGATTATATTCCATAACCTACAATATGAAGTATAATTAATCCCCATGAAGGTAACTATAAGTAAATACAAAAAACAGTATGAAGATGATCTGGTCAAGACAGCAAGATTTTAATCTAGGTTTGAACTCTGTATAATCTTATAAAAGTTATTTGCCCTTGTTAAATTTCAGTGTTCTCCTCTATAAAATGAGAGGATTGGGCTAAATCAGTAGGTCTCCACACCACGAGCATTCATCAGAATCACCTAAAGAGATCTGTTTAAACAAAGACTACGGGGCACCAGACTTCCAGTTTTAGTTCTGACCCACAGAGCTTGGAAGTCATCACTTCCATCTTCAGAGCAAGAAAAAAAGAAACCTGAAATGAATCACTTTTCCTAGATCCATCAGAGAATTTAGATCAAGGGCAAACCACCACCCCAAAATCTGGAGAGAAAAGAAAATATTGAGAATCACAGCTGAGATTAGCTTACCTGAAGCACAACTACAAGAGCCAGTAATTGGTAAGAACACTTAAATGGTAATTTTGACAAATTTCCCAAGGCTTAAGGCCTCATTTGAGAGTTAAAAACTCCTGGAGGTCCAGACTTAGGGAGACCTGGATGTAGGTTTTATCTTAAAGACCCTCATCAGGTTATCACACGAAGATCAAAGAAAAATTCCCTAGTGTTTTGGGCAGGGGAGGAAGGGAAGAGTAACAATTTTGAAATAGCTCAGAGCATCCTCTATAAGGAAGGTCTGTCCTCTAAGGGAAACTGCTTTGCCAGAGCCTATGTGACCTAAGGAAAATACAATTAGTCAACGTTAGCTCCCTCTTGCCTTCCTGTCTCACAGAAGAGGGACGGTGGAAGGGACAGGGGGAGGAGGCTAAGAAACTTCTGAAGATCATAGCCCAGGGACTTAGGCCCACTAAAAAACAAATTTTAATATAAGATTATAAAATGTTCCTCCTCCCCAATACCTTATCACCAAATCAACAGGCCTCCTGTATAAAAGTGGATTATAACTGAGAGCTGCAAACAGATCCTATTTAAGAAGGAATTCTTAGAGAAACCCAAAGACAACAGAGGAAGGGGGGAAAAAAACTACACAGGCAGCTGAAGCACTGGGAACCTACAGCAAACATTAAACACAGTATGGTTGTTTCTTACAAAGCCAAACATACAGGGCGCCTGGATAGCTCAGTCAGTCAAGAGTCTGCCTTTGCCTCAGGTCACGATCCCAGAGTCCTGGGATCTACTAGGATTGAGCCCCACATAGGGCTCCCTGCTCAGCAGGGAGCCTTCCCCTTCCCTCTGCTGCTCCCCCAACTTGTGCTCACTCACTCTCTCTCTCAAATAAATACAATCTTTAAAAACAAAACAAAGCATACAAACAAAACAAAACGTACATCATTTTACCACACAATCCCGCAATTGCACACCTAGGTATTTACCCAACTGATCTGAAAACATATCCACCCAAAAACCTGCACATATATGTTTACAGCAGCTTTACTCATACTGACCCAAAACAGGAAGCAACCAAAATGTCCTTTAGTTGGTAAATTGATAAGCAAACTGTGGTACATCCACATACTGGAATGCTACTCAACAATAAAAAGAAATGAGGTATCAATATACACCCCCCCACACACACACACACACATTAAGTGCACACTGCTAAGTGAAAGAAGCCATTCTGTAAAGGGTATATACTGTATGATTCCAACCATAGGACATTCTGGAAAAGACAAAACTACACAGTGTAAAAAGACTATTGCCTGCCAGGGGTCAGGGGAGAAAAAGGGAGAGATGAGTAGGTGAAGCACAGAAGTTTTACGGCAGTGAAACTATTCTGCATGATAATGTAATGATGGGTACGTAAGGTAAATGTGGATCAAAACCCACAGAAATTTACAACAGTAAGAATGAATCTTAAAGGATGGACTTTAATAATAAAGTATCAATATTGGTTCATTAACTGTAACAAATATACCACCTTAATGCAAGATATAATATTATGGGAAACCTGTGTGTGTGTGTGTGTGTGTGTGTGTGTGTGTGTGTGTGTTGAGTCTAAAGGAACTCTGTGTACTATATGCTCAATATTTCTATAAATCTAAAACTGTTCCAAAATACAAACTTTTTTTTTAAGTAATCTCTACACCCACAAGGGGCTCAAACTCACAACCCCAAGATTAAGAGTTGCATATTCCGCGGACTAAGCCAGCCAGGTGCCCCTAAACTCTGTTTTGTTTTTGTTTTTGTTTTTAATTGCGGGGCATCTCTAAGTCCTTACACAGCATGTCTTATATTAGAATTTTTAAAAGTTCCCAAGTGATCCTGATGGTCTAGGGCCACACTTTAAAAACCACTAAGCTAGGGCTCCTTCCAGTTCTAAATTTTACTACTCCACTCAGTAACGTTTTCATGGGAACAATGGTAGCTAGTCTCCAAATGGCCCTCACTGATCCCTGTCTTCTGGGAGTCAAACCCTCCTACAATATCATCCCACATTTGAACAGGACTAACTTGAGAAATCAATAATTACACCTAATTCCTAATTGGAATTAGGACAACAATGTCTTCCAGGCTGTCATAAAAGACATTGCAGCTTCTTCTTTCTTGGACCCCTTCCTCTGGAAAGCCAGCTGCAAAATCATGAGGCTCCTCAAGCAACCAGAAGTTCCGAAGTGGCAAGAACTAAGGCTTCTGGCAAAGTCAGCCCACACTTGACAGCCATGTCAAGTGAGCTATCTTAAAACCAGATTCTTCAGCCCCAGCCAAGCCTTCCCACGACTAGAGACCACAGCCAAAATCACCCAGGTAAACTGCTCCCAAATTCCAGGCCCCAAAAGAGTATATGAGATAATAAATGCTGGATATTGTGTTAAGCCACTGCTTTTGGGTAATCTGAAACACTACAACTGATAATTAATACAGGAGCTTAAGACAAATAACAGGACTGTTATTGTTGGTTCTTACCTTTATTTTGGTATACAGTTGAAGAAGTCCTAAAAATGGCTCCATATTCATTACAAAGTGGATGTGAGTTTAAAGAGCTCTTCCATTTTTCTAAAAGTATTACAATTAATTGTGCAAATTCTTTAGAACATAAAGGATATAGGATAGAAGGAAGATAAAAAGGGGTAAGACTTTCATATCTCCCCCAAGCTATGACTGCTTGGTTGTTCCAGGGTATAAAAATGAAGAGATTCATTCTTTGCTTAAAATCTTGTAATAGTTTCCCCAAAGTTTAGGGAAGTGAATCCATACACTGTTCAAGATGTACCCTATTCCTAGCTACTAGTCTCACCAGGCAGCATAATGAGCACACAAGCACACAAAAACATGACCTCGTGTGACTTGATTCACCTCTCTCCCTCAATCTCATTAGTAAAATAAAGAGAATTACAGTACAGATACCATGGCTACTACAGGAATTTAATAAATTAAAACACAAAAAGCACAAAGAACAGTACCTTAGCCTAGGGTTCAGTAAGTGTCAGCTAGCGCCAGCAGCCATTTCCTTTCTCAGAATCTGCTGCATCGAGTCAAGCCATCATGACCTCATCTACATTGCTTCTGGCTTCTGTGCAAGAACTCCTATATCCCAAATGGCCTTCCTTAACTGATCTTACTCTCACTCACCCTCTAAACTCTTGAAAGATCCCTTCTCTATATACAGTATTCTCTAACTGCCCCTTACTTACCATATTCCTGTAGAAACACCCATATAAAATACTTAAATCAGAGTAACTGGGCGGCCCAGTCAGTTGGGCATCCGACTTTTGGCTTCAGCTGGGGTCGTGATCTCAGGGTCCTGAGATAGAGCCGCACATTGGATTCCACGCTCAGTGCACTGTCTCCTTAAGACTCTCTCTTACTCTCCCTCTGCCCCTCCCCCACCCCTGCATACATACTCTCTAGAAAATAAATAAATCTTTTTGATTTAAGATTTTATTTACTTATTTGACAGAGAGAGATCACAAATAGGCAGGGAGGCAGGCGGGGGAGGGGGTGGGGGGAGCAGGTTCCCTGCTGAGCAGAGAGCCCGATGCAGGGTTCGATCCCAGGACCCTGAGATCATGACCTGAGCCGAAGGCAGAGGCTTAACCCACTGAGCCACCCAGGCGCCCCTAGAAAATAAATAAATCTTTAAAAAATAAAATACTTAAGTTTATTTATTTATAAGTAATCTCTATATCTACCATGGGACTCGAACTCAGGACCCTGAGATCAAAACTCATGTGCTCTTCGAACTGAGCCAGCCAGGTGCCTCAAAATACTTAGACTATTTATTCTTTGCCTCTCCCACAAACCTGTGTCCATCTTGATTAAATACTAATATTTACTAATTGTCAAGCACAGTGTGCCAGCTACTGTACTTAATTTAGGATCTTCCCATGGATGAACTAAGCTAAAACTCTTAATAGCTACATAAGAAGTATCCTTATTTTACTGACAGTAAAATTTATACCACGTGCAAATAGCAGAGCAGGAATTCAAACCTTAGCTATCTGGCTCCAATTTTTATTGGAACCAGATAGCTAAATCTGAAATCCCAGGACTATCCATCTAAAATCCCAGGACTATGAGTTTGACATTAGATGGACTAATCCATCTAAAATCCCAGGACTATGAGTTTGACATCTTGACATCTGAAAATTTCAGAAAGGCACATAAAATTTCTAGCAGTTAATACAAGCAAGAAACAATATTTAAAATTTGTAATATATATGTAACATATGTATAGGCTATATATTATTACTTATAAAATATTATATATATACAATATCTAATATATACCTATATACTACTGTAGGAGGCTATAAGATAAAAACCCACTTTTTAATCAGCTTTTTAAAAAATATTTTATTTATTTATTTGACAGAGAGAGTACAGCAGGGAAAGCAGCAGGAAGAAGGAGAGGGAGAAGCAGGCTCTCCCCTGCTGAGCAGGAAACCCTATGTGGGGCTCTCTCCCAGGACCCTGGGATCATGACCTGAGCCGAAGGCAGACACTTAACGAACTGAGCCACCCAGGTGCCTCTTTTATCAGCTTCTTATTTAAACTTTCTGGAGATATTCCATGCATTTATAGCATATATGCATAAATGCCCTTTTTTTCTTATACAAATAAATAGCAGTGTACTTCACATATCCTTATGCAACTTTTTTTTTGTTGACTTCATTTGTCTTGGACATGGTTCCAGGTCATACACACAAAGTGCCTCACTCTTTTCCTTTTTTTTTTTATAAGATTTTATTTATTTATTTGACAGATTGTAAATAGGCAGAGAGGCAGGCAGAGGCGGGGGCGGGGGGAGCAGGCTCCCCGCCAAGCAGAGAGCCCGATGCGGGGCTTGATTCCAGGACCCTGAGATCATGACCTGAGCCAAAGGCAGAGACTCAACCCACTGAGTCACCCAGGTGCCCCGCTCTTTGCTTTTTTTTAAAGACTTACTTATCTGAGAGAGAGAGAGGGCACACGTGCACAAGCCACAGAGAGAGAGAGACGGAGGGAGAAGTAGCTCCCTGCTGAACAGGGAGCCCAATCCAGGCCTTGATCCCAGAACCCTAGTATCATGACCTGAAACCAAGGCAGACACCCAACCAAGTGATCCACCCAGATGCCCCTACTCTTTTGAACTGATACACAGAATTCTATTGCCTGGGTATACCATATCCTATACTCCTACTCTCCTATACTATTGTAGCCTTTTGCTACAATATAAAATGCTGCAATGGTAATCCTTAAAACACAAATAAAAGGATGGGCAGAAGACAGATACATGATTACATAGCAGAGCTGGCCCTTGAACAACACGGGTTTGAACTGTGCAGGTCCACTTATACGTGGACTTTTCCTTTTTTTCTCTTTTGGCGTTTTCTTAATAAATACAGCACAGTACTATAAATGTGTGTTCTCTTCCCAGAGATCTACACTTAAGATGGTGAAAACTGCACAATGTATACAACTGTTGAATCCCGATGCTGAAAACCTGAAACTAATATAACACTGTATGTCAACTTTACTCCAATAATTCGAGAAAAGAGAATGCAGTACATAATACATGTAACATACAAAATATGTGTTAATCAACTATAAGTTATCAGTAAGACTTCTAGTCAACAGCAGGCTATTAGCAGTTAAGTTTGGGGGGAGTCAAAAGTTATTCATGAGGGCACCAGGGTGGCACAGTTGGTTATGCATCCAACTCTTGGTTTTAGCTCAGGTCATGATCTCAGGATCCTTGACATTACTCACAGTATGGGGCTCTGCATTCAGCACGGAGTCCGCTTAGGATTCTCTCTCATTCTTCCTCTGTCCCTCCCCACCCTTCATTCTCTCTAAAATAAATAAATCTTTTTTTTTTAATTGTACTTATTTGAGAAGAGAGCAAGAGAGCACAAGCAGGGGGAGGGGCAGAGGGAAAGGGAGAAGCAGCACTCCGCTGAGCAGGGAGAGCATGCCGGACTCGATCCCAGGACCCCAGGATCATGACCTGAGCTGAAGGCAGACACTTAACCAACTGAGCCACCCATGCACCCCAGAAATAAAGCTTTAATTAAAAAAAAAAAAAGAGTTACACATGGATTTGACTGCAGGGAGATCTGTACCTATAACCTCCCCACATTGTTCAAGTATCAACTATATAGTGGTAAATACAGTAAATGTATGTCAGAGCAAATGGAGTGAAATCTAAGTAGTAAGCATGGGGTGTTCACTATACAATTCTTTCAATTGTTCTCTATTTAAACTACCAAATTTATACTGTTCTTAAAGTACATATCGTTTTTTTTTTCAACTCTTCTATAAATCACCAAAATGAAATATTCTATCAACCTTCAAAACAACCCAAAAATTCCAAAAATTCCAATCTGGTAATGGTTCTCGCCCTTGATTTATAATCCTAACAAGCAAAAGAGGCAATTAATTATCAGACAAATTCAGACTTCAATTGCCTTCCTCATTTTACACAAGCTATAGTCAAGCAAAGTAAAATCGCCCCAAGAGTCTCATTTCCTTTGGTCTCTCAATGCTTTTACATAAACACTTGGTGTTCACCAAAAACAAAGAGTTCCCTATAGGTGTCTGTTACATCTAAGAGAAGCAAGGGAAAAACAAAAAACAAAAACCTTCAGAGGGTCACAGTTTGACATTCTTCTTAGCTTCCTTCCTGCATAATTCCCAAAAGTCCAATCCAATAAAGAATGGTTTAACTCTTCTTTCTGGGGGGCAGGGGGGACTCTTCTAATCTTTCTGTAGAGAATACATTCATCCTCCCTCTGAAGAGTCAGAAGCAAAACTTTCAAGAGAATTTATGGATCACAGTACCATTCCAGCCAAGGGACATCCTCAACCAGGATCCTAAGATAACAAATTTAAACAAATGCTTGTTGCTTTGTTCTTATTCTTTGACTTAAGAATCCTCAGTGGAAGCTTACCAGCACTACAACAGACTCATCTTAGGACAGTGCTCTGAGGGGACTAAAGACTCATAAATGTCAGGGAAGAGCTCCACAGAAAATGGATACTTGAGCTGTCCATTTGAGGAGGGGCAGCAGTTTGCTAGATAGAGAAAAAAGGAAAGAAAGAACATTCCAATCAGAGAAGAAATCACCCAGTTTTAAGGCTGAATTATTGCTTTTTTTCCTCCAAACAATCAAGTTAATCACACTGTTATTTCCTAAATCTCCAAGAATGTAAGCTCTTAAAAGAACAGCCACAGTTTGAGGAATTCCCATTTCTTCAGTTGTTAAACTTTTCAAAAAGAATTTTAAGTTAAGGAGAACTCATGTGAACTGTAAGCAGTTCTGCATTTTATCAATGTCCAGGATTTGAGCGAAATTATTCAAAGCTCAGAGTAAAACCCAATGAAGCAGCACAATGGAGTGTAGTCCCTCCCTTCCCTTCTGTAGTCCCTCCCCCTTCCCTTCTAGAACACTTTAATCTACAACACTCAAAACTCACAGTCAGTGAAAGCCTGCGGGGATGCTGGCACCAAGTTTTAAGTGGCTTTAGACTGTTGTGAAGTACACTATGGGGCACAAGGGTATAAAATAAAATGAAGTATACTACAGGACACAAGAGCGTAAAATAAACACCTGTTCTAAGGGTATGTTCAGATGATATACACCTCTGCCATCACCCCATCCCAATTCCAGGGGCCAGCATGACTCCACTGTAGGACCACACTGTCCAGCATTCTCCGTGCCTCCTCCCTGTACTCCTCTAAGATCTAACCCAGCCTTCACCTCCTCCAGACTCTTCATCAGCATCCCTCAGGCACAAACTTTATTCACACGTCTACCTCATACCTAACACTCACGGTACTGTATGAGGAAGCCTCTTCCCACACCCCCACACCCTCAGAGCAGAGGCTGCAGCTCTGATCATCTTCCTGGCCCTATCACCCACCACAATGCCCAGCACTGCAACACCACCAGGTCAGTTTACCTAGGGTTTGAGTGCCAACACTGTGCTCAGCGCTTTCTAGACATTAACCCATTTTGCCCTCGCTGCAACACTAGGAATAAAATATGATGAGGAACACATCACTCTCACCCTGTACACTCTACACACAGATTAGAGAGTAGGGCACATAGTTTCCCCAATTGTCCAAGACTACATAGCTAGTCAGTGGTGGAACCTGCACTCGCACCTAAGCAGCCAGGTTCCAGAACCCATGCTACTAGCGGTGGGGACCCAGATACTTGGCAAACTTAACCAAGTAGAATCTCTAGTAGTGCTTCCCAAATAAACAACCAAATATTTTTAAGCTGTTTGCTACTTTTGCTATTTGTGGACAATTTCTACTACTCCTATTACTTGACCTTTCAGTAGCATTTATCACTGATAACTTCTTCCTTCAGTAATGCCTTGTTCTCCTGCTTTTGTGACCAATTTTCCTTAGCATCTTTAGTAGGCTCCTCTTCAGCTAACGGACCTCAGGGCAGTGATCTATAGGGCTCTAGCCTGGGCCCTATTGTTACCTCTTTCCTCAACATTCCCCCTGGGCAATCAACAACACATATTCTGCCCAGAGCTCATTCCAAACCCATATATATCACATGCTTTTGGATATCTTTCCATCAGTGTCATATACTCAAAATTTAGCATTTATCTATCCCCCTCCTGAAATATGTTCTTAGAAAATTTTTTAAATAATGAATTAATTGACTACAACGGGGAACTGGAGTAATAAAGAACTGGCTAGAAAGAAGTAAAAAGAACTCTAAGGAATAAAATAAGAGATGACATAAAATATAACAGCAAATATAATATTAAATGGCAAAATACATCATCACCACTACTCTTAAGGCTGAGACAGACCACCCAAGGAAGAGTTCTCCCAATCCTAGGACTGAGATCCAGACCCTGCTGAAGAGGGCTCACATATGATGGAACTTCTGGAAATCTGCTCTCTGGACTTGGTAGAATTCAGTCCTCTAGAAGGACAAAGAAAGGAGTTCTGCAGGGAAGTATCTCACCGGGGAAACCCTGCTACAAAACTGCCTAAGGTAGGGGTGGGCTGCCAGAGCCTGCCAGGTAAGCACACTGAAACCAGCAAGTAAAACCCTTTCCTTTCTCCTGCCACTGGCCAAGGGGGAGTATTTAAGTAAAGGGTCCACATTCCTTTTCATAGAGCAGGAAGTAAAAGACAAATGTGGAGGTAAGAGGCAATAAATCAACAATTGGTATAAGCACCATAATCATTATCACTCTTGCCCAAGACAGAAACCTAGAAACATCCTTGATTCTTCTTCAGTCATCAAGTCCTGTAGGTCCTACCTTCCAATCCACCCACTTCTCTCTATTCCCACTGCTAATGCCCCAGTCCTGGCTCACAACAACTCCTAAAAATGTTGCCATCACGTTTGCCAACGTTTGCCATCACAGCTACAGGCCTCCTACCACAGACGGCTCTTTTTTCCTTCAACTGCGACCACTATGATCTTTGTAAATGACACATCCAATTCTGTCAATCCGTTGCTTCAAACCTCTCAGGCATTTCTCAAGTATCAATAGAATGGGATTCAAAAATATTAATGGCTTTGAAAGTTCCTTGCAACTTTCCTCAAACTTTATGCTCCAGGGATGCCTGGCTGACTCAGTTGGTAGAGCATGCAACGTTTAATTTCAGGGTTGTGAGATCAAGCCCCACAACTAGGGTAGAGTTTACTTTAAAAGAAAAAAATCTGGGGTGCATGGCTGGCTCAGTTGGTGGAGCATTCAACTCTTGATCTCAGGGTCGTGAGTTCAAGACCCACATGGGGTGTGCAGCATACGTTAAAAAAAAAAAACTATACTCCAGATATCAGGAACTTTATGTTGTTTGCCATGTGCAAAGATATATTTGCTTTTTGTTGTTCTGTTTTGCCTCTGGGCCACTACATATGGGTTTCTTCCATTCCCAGAATGGCCTTTTGTTTGCCCTCATATTTCCATACCCATGTTTCAGTTGGCTGATTGTTCAACATTCTTCAGGTTTCAACTTAGATGTCTCTTGCTCCAAGTCACGTGCCCCTGCTAAGTAGACCCAAATCTTCTCCTTCCCAGTTTAGAACACATACCACCCACTGCTGTAATTAACAATGTATTTCACCTTCCACACTTTTACCTCTATGAAGAAAAAGGTCTTCCTCATCAATGAATACCAAAGAGATGTCCAGAACAAAGTAGGCACTCAAGAAATACCAGTTCAGTTAATGAACATTAAATGAAGGAGGAAAAAGACTTTATGAAATAACAGCTTAAAAGGAAAATATTTTGGTAATGACATTATACCTGATATGTTAAAAACTGTACATGCAATGAAGAGATCATCCAAACCTCATTTGAAGGATGAAGAGAAAATGGCTTTGGTTCATGCTTAGCAACTAAAATAAAGTAAAATAAAAAGTCTACTCCTCAAAGAGGGAAAAAACCTAATTCAACCAGCTGGTAATAAAAATTAATACAACTATATAGTATACGATAAGGAAAAACACTGCTGGTTTTCAAGGTGAACAGTGCCATTCTTACGTAGTACAAATACCAAAGGATTCAGTTTATTTATACCCAATAATGAAAATAAAATATTACAACACGACATGCCATAGCCCACCATGGTTCCACAGTAGAAAATCAATACATCATATCTGTTTTCAGTAACTTGTTTACTCAACCATAGTTCTAGAATCATTATGCAATGAAAACAGTCCTCTCAAGCACTCTGAACCCATCTGAAATCAAAGCTAGCTCTTCTCTGACACCTACTCCAAAAAGGAATCCCTCTCTTGCTGACTCTCTCAGGATTTGCTCAGACTATAAGGAGTAAAAGGTACAGAGCTGAACTGGTATGTAGAGTCATTCTGCCACTGTGGAAAGATACGTAGGAGTACTAGTTCAGTACTGCTCCCACTCCATCATGCTAGTTTATTTTACAGTATCCGTATAGACAACAGTCTGGCCAATCAGACTAGAGTGTATCTTGTACTTTACTATCTTCCCCCATACTCGGCACGGTACTAATCTAACAGCAAAAGTCTAATAAACACAGGCTGACTGCTGAACGCAAATGACCAAATATAACTTGCCCTGTAACAACATTCTACAGTATAATTACTAGGGCTGCCCTGTTTCATGCAGAAACAGCCAGGGACACATATGTTCACATACTCTACACATTTTTTTTTCCAAGAATTTATATTTAAGTATTCTTTACACTCAATGTGGGGCTTGAACTTCAAACCCCAAGATCAAGAGTTGCACACTCTACCAACTGACCCTGCCAGGAGCCCCACTCCACACATATTTTAACACCAATCCAGTATCAAGAAAAGAATTCAAGTACCTGTGTGTTTATGTGATTATTTTTAACTGTTTTTATTCCAACTGATATATATCTCATTCTGTATATAAAGTTTCTTTGTATATACATCCATAGCCTCATCAAGGAAAGCCCCACTGTCAGGATCTCTGCTCAGCGGGGAAACTGCTTCCCTTCCTCTCTCTCTCTGCCTGCCTCTCTACCTGACTGTGATCTCTGTCTGTCAAATAAATAAATAAAATCTTTTAAAAATAAATAAATAAATAAATAAAATCTTTAAAATAAATAAATAAATCAAATATTTAAAAAAATAAAATAAAATAAAATGGAAAACTTCAAAATCACATAGACCCAAGAAAACAGATACCATATATTGGAACAATTTTATTTTTCTTTGACATCAATGGCGCTGCTGACACAGTTTATCCTACCTCCAGGCAAGTACATCACTGAGGAGGTGTGTGCTTCTCTTGCTGGCCACTTTACCCAGGTTATTTTAAGTACTTCCATGATTACACTTATTTACTGATATCTGGCAAGTCCAGGTATCATTAAGTATTTTCATTTCTGCTTCCCAATGTTTTCCAATCTGTCCCCTTTTACACCATACCTAACTCTTGGCCTGGTTCAGCCTTCTTGATCACCGGCTAAATCACTGCAAAGAGAAGTCTGAGGAGATTACGCTCCTGCTTAAAAACTACTGGACTCTACCATGCACTGAATGAAGTCTAAACTCCCTGTACTCTTAATTTTAAGGATTAAACTTCTGGCCCTAGCCCATCCTTCCAAATGCTGAGTCTTGGCAGCACACTTTTCCACCACCTCAAGTACATTACCTTTCCTTTCCATTTTACAAGATTCTTTTTATACTTTTGAAAGGCTCAGTTTAAATGTCATCTCGGTGAAGATTCCTCTGGTCCTCAAAATCAGGATTAGCTGGTTCTTCCTGCATCTTATCAAAGTGTTTTGTTTGTACCTCTGTTAAAAACAGAGGCTATCTATGTTCGTGTTAAATAGTAGTCTAACAAACGGTTCCTAACTGTTTAGCCTCCTCCTGCCACTTTCTAGGCAAAGAATCCCTTCTTCTTGTGGGGATCTAATAACATGTAGCTTGGGTAGATCCAGGGCTGCCTAGTCAGTGTGCTAAACCCTCCTGGCCACTATAATTGGTTGAATAATGAGCCCATGTCCAAACACAGCCAACTGGAACCATCCCCAGAATTTTTGCTAGAACAGTAAGAAAAAAGAATTATTTTGCTGGAACCCCTAGCTACAGAGATGAGGCCTAGAGCTACAGATAGTCATCTTGGCTACAACATGAGGAAAACCTAATGAGTATGAAGTGAACACAAAGGAAGAAGATGGAGAAAAAAAGATTCTCGTGCAGGTTCACCCACAAAACTTTCAGATTACACAAACAAATGCCTTTTTGTCTGAGCAGGATTTCTGTCCCTTGTCAACTAACTCAGTACTAATACACGTTATGATCATGGTCTGCTTTATATTATTGTTAATAGTGCACAGGACAGAAGAAAAAAGAGAACTCCTGGCAGGCAAGAGAAACAGTAAGAAAACCAATATGGCCACAGTGAGTGAGCAAGCATGGAGGAGGAGGGATAAGGGTGGAAAGTCTGGATGGCACCAAAAGGCTTTTGGCTTTTATGAGAAAAATGTCAGGACACTGGGAAGTTCCCCACAAAGGAGGGACAGGTTGTGGCTTAGGTTTTTAAAGGATCGCTGCCTGTAGGACTCCTGGGTGGCTCAGCTGGTTAAGGGGCTTACTTCAGCTCAGATTATGATCCCAGGATATCCTGGGATGGAGCCCTGCATCAGGCTCCCCGCTTAGTGAGAGCCTGCTTCTCCCTCTCCCTCTGCCCTTCCTTCCCTCCCACCCCTACTCATGCTCTCTCGCATGCTCTATCTCAAATAAATAAATAAAATCTTAAAAAAAAATAATAACCACTGTCTGCAGTATTGTAAAAGCCCAGTGTGTACATTTGGCGTGGGGGGGCAGGGGGCAGGGGAGAGTTCTTGGAAGCACACAGCCTGTTAAGTGACTATTAAAGAGCAACTAGTCCAAAGATGATAATGGTTCAGCCTAGAATTTGCTTCTTTTTCAAATATACCATTTTTTATTTGCCAATTACAACTCTAGAAAAAGAGATAAATCAACACATGGTACTCACTCATGCTCAATTTGCTCAGTATCTACTATATGTAAGACACCCTTCTTTAATTACTACCTCCTTGCTAGCTATTTGGCCCTAGAACTCCTTCCTAAACTCAAAGCCCATACTCAAACAGCCAGGTGGAATTCTCTAACTAGATATCCCATATACACAAACCTACTCCTCTTTTACTCCCTAATCTGACTATCTCATTAGTAATATTCCCAATCCTCGCTGTTAGTAAAGACATTAAGAAGGTATATTTACTTTCAGTTACTACTATATAATTTATTACATGCTAAATAAAGCCTTGTTTAAGCCCCAAGACAGTTCTGTGAGACAAACACCGTTAACCATCTCCACCATTTTACAGACAATGCAACTGAATCAGAAAAATGAAGTAACTTGCCGAAAGTCACTGCTAGAAAGTAGTGGAGCTGATTCAAACCAGCACTCCTAAATCACCCAGTCACATCAAATCAGCAGCCTGGGATTTCTCAACCCCACTCCTCATAGATCATGAATGACCAGCCTCCACACATTCCCCTCTGTATTCATTCTCACACCATCATAGCCTTAGTTCAGCTACTACAATAGTCTTATAGGTCATGGCACCATTTCTCATACTGTTCTTCCATCCTTTCTCCATACTATCATCAGATACCCTCTTCATTTCTTTTTTTTTTAAGATTTTTATTTATTTGACAGAGAGAGATCACAAGTAGACAGAGAGGCAGGCAGAGAGAGAGAGAGAGAGGGAAGCAGGCTCCCTGCTAAGCAGAGAGCCCCATGTGGGACTTGATCCCAGGACTCTGGGATCATGACCTGAGCAGCAGAAAGCGACTTAACCCACTGAGCCACCCAGGCACCCCAGGGCATGCATATTTTAGAAAAGAAACAAATTAAACAACTGAGTCTCTAATCTGACGTGTCACACGTTCACCAGACTGTGATGGTGATAATAATGGCTACTTACCCTGATCCAGTAAACTATGTGCCAGGTACTATTCCCCTCCCTTACAAGTACTCCATCATCCACTCCTCTCATCATCACAACCACCCCACGAAGGGGGAGTATAACAGCAATTAGCATCATCAACACCACCACAATTTTCGGATAAGAAATTTGAGGTCTGGAGGAGTTAAGGAACATGTCACACATGTCCAAGGCCACACAGTTAGTAACTGGTGTCAGGATTAAACATTCAGACCCAGTGCTCCCCACCACTTTGTTACTAACCACCCCTCCCACAGCAGCTAACTCTAACAGAGATATGAGGAGGAGGAGACCATGGTAAGCTTATTCATTCATTTTAAAAATGTTTCTTGAGGGCTATGTGCCAAGAACTTCTCCTGGCACTGGGAATTCAATCCCTGACAATAATTTTGTAGAACCTGCAGTCAGGGAGGAGTCAAATAATATACACGCAAGCAAATAAGCAAACAACACAATTTCAGATGATAAATGATGTAAAACAACAACAACAAGATAAGGTAATGTAGTGTGATGGACTACTTTATGTTTGTATTTTTTTTAAATAGTCTCCACACTCAATGCAGGGCTCGAACTCACAACCCCAAAATCAGGAGTCAAATGCTCTAACAACTGAGGCAGCCAGGCACCCTGTGTGATGGGCTAATACTTTAGACTGGTGGCCAGAGAAGCCTCTTCGAGGAGTAACACTGAAAGGAAACCTAAATTATAAAACAGAGCAAGCAAAGCGAAACCTGATGGAAGCGCATTCCAGGCTGGGGGTTTCAATAAATGCAATATACCTTAAGTGGAGTTGGCTTGTCAGTTCCTCAAACGACAGCACAGACAGGACGCCAATGTGACTGAAGCTAACAAAGCAAGGTAGAGAGTGGTCAAAGGTTCTATCAGAGAGTTGGAAGAGCCAGACCATGGTAGCATAGGGCCACTGAAAGAAATCTAGATTTTACTCCTAGTGGGATGAGGAACTCCTAAAGGGTTTTAAGTAAGAGAATGACCTGATCTATGCTTCTGAAAAAAATCACTCCTACTGTGTTAAGAATGGCTTTTAGAGGGGCAAAAGCACCACGTCTAGGGAGGAACTAGGAGGTTATTATTCCAGGTCTGTGTCTGGCCCCATCAGTAGTCAATAAAGATGTGCCGAGTGAGCCAGGGCCGCAGCGGCAGAGTTAGAGAAGAGCAGGGCAGGAGCAGGGAGCTACGGCACTGCATGCCATCGCTGCGTGCGTACAAACAGCACTGCCTCTATGCGACGCCTACACAACGTCTTTGAAGGACCAATAGGCATTATTTTACTAAGCAGCGTTTCAGGCTCTTTGAGTGGCTTTTGGCCCCTTCAGGTCATGGTTAAGGGCTGGACTCTGAAATCAACCTGCCTGAGTTCAGATCTCGATTCCATCTTTACCAGCAAGTGACTTTCCTTCTGCACACATTATCATCGACAGCTGTCCTACTCCAAGGTTAGCCTTAATACCTGATATGCTGTACCTTTGCTATGGCAGTTGACTGATAAAGATTATTCTGCCAATGTCTAAGTTCTCTTATCAGGAAAGGTACAGTGTGGAATTTTCTCCCAAATAATACTGGTAAGTTAATTTTTTTTTTTTTTTTAAGTTTTCACACAAACCAACTCTAGTCCTTTTGGGAACTAAATATTCCAATTAAACTCTAACATGTTACATCAGGGTTGCCTGAGCGGCTCAGTCGGTAAGGGTTTGACTTCAGCTAAGGTCATGATCTTAGGGTCCTGGGATCAAGCCTCACATCTGGCTCTGTGCTCAGTGAGGAGTCTGCCTCTCCCTCTGCTCCCCCATCCCTGCTTTCTCAAATAAATAAATAAAAATCTTAAAGGAAAGTAAAATAAAATGTTACATTATTTTATGTCTTCAAAATACCAACTCTCAAAATAAGATTCTCTCATCACAAAAGCCAAGGATTAAAAATAATTTTTTTTTTTAAATCAGGCATCAAAATAAGAAAACACTCATTAACTGGGGTGTAGTAGTCATCTACAAATAGCCATGGTGCCTTGCTAGGTTCTGCCTCTGGTCTGTGTAATTCTAGGTTCTTTTTCCCCTTTTTTGTCTTACAACTTTTTAAAGTATTTTATTTATTTTAGAGAGAGACAGAGAGAGAGCAGGAGCAGGGGGAGAAGGGCAGAGGGGGTAAGAGAAGGTCAAGCAGATTCCGAGCTAAGTGCAGAGCCAGTGGCTCAAACCACAACCGTGAGATCATGACCCAAGCCAAAACCAAGAGTCAGGACACGACGCTCAACCGTCAGAACCACCCAAGCAGCCCTTGTCATAAAACTTTGTCATAAATTGGAATTTAGCCACCAGATGCACTTATACTCTTGCCACTGACTAGCCCTATTATATATCACAGATGTTTTACAACATATCAATAGGCCCTTTAAAAACAGAGTTGGAACAAAAATATATTTTACCTATTGCTGGAATCACATCATTTCTTTATATCAAATGCCTTAAGTTGCTACAAACAAATACTGTTGTTAGACACAGAATCTCAGGATACTATTTTTCTGACACCTGGAGCTATGTAAGTACCAAATAGACAATAAACATAGCAAATATTCCTTAGAATAAACTGCTAAAAAAAAAAAAAAAAAAAAAAGAGTAGAAAATGCTTCAAACTGGGGCTATGGTGATGGGTACAGAACTCTCCAGGCTTTGAGCAATAGCTTGCTCTGACACTCAGGTGGGTATAGCTTCATGGCCAGGATCCACTGAAGTCAGTCACCCCAGGGAATTTCCTGGGAGGACTAGATTCTACAGACATCTTCTGTAACTGCCAAAAGCTGCCCACAGTAGACAGAAAAAATAGGAGGAAATGTCATACCAGTTACTAACAAGGTTTTCCCACCATAGGGATACTTTTTCTGAAAAAGTGCCTAATAATTGGTATTTTTCAAAAATTAATTTAAATGCTTCTGATTTATACATATACACATTTCCATTCCTTAATACATGCATAATAAAACAAATGCTATATTAAAATCATTTGGCTTTTGACAAAGACTGTGTATATATAAAAGATATTAATTTACTGAAAGACAGTAAAGACAGTAGAAGAAAAGAGGCACCTGGCCGCTCAGTTGTAGCCATGGAATTCTTGATCTAAGGGTAGTGAGTTCAAGCCCCACAATGGTCATGGAGCCCACTTTAAATAAATTAATTAAAAAGATAGTAGAAGAAAAAAGACTGTAAGGGAAGGGAAAAACTATAAACATTTGAAATGGGGGTAGGATCTGCAAATCGGATGCAGAAGAAATACCACCTCTCTTAGATAAATCTTCCTACACACCTTTTCTATAGCATCTGCCAAGGTTTATAATTCTCCATAATGGTTACACTAAACACGAAGAATAACAAAGATTTTAATTGTCAAAAAGGAATCTTACTACATGCTTTAGAATTATGAACAATTAGGATCTGATTTAACTTGAAAAGTTTCTTTTCATTTTTTTTAAAGATTTAATTTTTTAAGAAATCTCTACAATATGGGGTTTGAACCCACAACCCCAAGATCAAGAGTCTCACACTCTATCTACCCACTGAGCCAGCACCCTGGGAGCTTTCTTTTTAAATACCACCTTTATTTTTAAATTGGAAAAAACAACAACAACAACAAAACACAGGGTTGAAAATATCAGCTCTGATTATTAACCCAAAAATTTAAAGCTTGCTTACAGATGTCATTTTAAACTGATTAGAAAAAACAATTTTTAAGTATCCAGAAGTAAGAATCAAAATATATTTTACAAAATTGCTTTTGCTAAAAAGGTATTTTCTCACTCATCTGCAATACAGAGAAATATTTGCTATTATAAGGCTTCTAGCAAAAGCAAACATTAAATATCATTTAACCGGATACTAGAAAAACTGGTGCTTTCGCCACATAAAAATCATTTTTCTTTCACATTCCAAATCTCCTTCTCTTGAAGTGACTTAAAATATATATATATTTCTATGTGAAAAATCCATCTGCCTTTCTTTCCTATCTCTCTGAAATTAATCCCTACTATTTATCAGCTATAGAAAGCTCCCAGGTTAATATGATTATCAGTCACAGTTTCTCTTTCATAGCTTCAAACTACTGTAATACCAAACATATCATTTCAAAAGCAATTATCAACTTTGTCTTCAATATGAGCTGCTCTAAAGTGCTTGAAACACCTGAGCGCACTTCCTGAAACAGGTACCCTTCTGTTGCCTATCATGATGATCTCTCATTAACTCTGGAAGATACTTATTCAAGCAGTCCCTGTTTACAAACACCCACCAACCCCCCTCTGCCCACCCTGCCACTACAAAAACAAACAAACAAGCCAAAAAAACCTACTTAGGGGACGCCTGGGTGGCTCAGTGGGTTAAGCCGCTGCCTTCGGCTCAGGTCATGATCTCAGGGTCCTGGGATCGAGTCCCGCATCAGGCTCTCTGCTCAGCGGGGAGCCTGCTTCCCCCCGCCCCTCTGCCTGCCTCTCTTGTCTACTGTGATCTCTCTCTGTCAAATAAATAAATAAAATCTTAAAAAAAAAAAAAAAAAAACCTACTTAGGACATGCCAGAAATTACACCAAGCAATTCTTACCAATTCTGTCATTTGACCCTTACCTAAGAGTAGGTATTCTTAGTGTTATGCCCATTTTAGAGATAAAGAGGATGTGCTTTGAATAGGTTAAGTATCTTGCTCAAAATTAGAGAATCAGATTTCTTTAAAATTTTTTTAAGATTTATTTGAGAGAGAGCGTGCACGCAAATGCACAGAGAGGGGTGGGCAGTGAGGGCAGAGAGTTTCAAGCAGACTCCCAGCTGAGCATGGAGCCTGTCCATGGGACTCCATGCCACAACCCATGAGATCATGACCTGGGCCAAAACCAAGAGTCAGACACTTAACTGACTAGGCCACCCAAGTGCCCCCAGATTTTTTTATTTTTAAATAACCTCTCTACCCAATCTGAGACTCAAACTTATAACCCCCAGATCAAGAGTTGCATCAATACTCTTAACCAGACCTTTGGGAGAATAGGAAGGAAAGGAATTGGGACAAGCAGGTAAATTATTTTAAAAAGCTGATTTTCAAACAACACTGACCATCCTGAAGACGAAGAAGGGGCAGAGAAGGCAAAAATCTCTACTCCTCTCTTCCTATCCCTCCACACACATTTCACACACACACACACACACACACACACACACACACACAGAGGCATTTCTCCCTAGACTACCTGGAACTCTCTCAACTGGAAATCCATACACACTGACAGAGGTAGTTCAGCACAGTGTTTCAGCCTGTGGATCCTGACTGCCAGGGTCTAAACCCCACCTCTACCAGTTGCTATCCGTAAAACCCTGCTTGTTTGTTTTTTTTTTAAGATTTTATATATTTATTATTTGAGAGAGAGAGAGAACATGAGAGGAGAGAGGTCAGCGGGAGAAGCAGACTCCCTGTCAAGCAGTGAGCCCGATGTGGGACTCAATCCCAGGACTCCAGGGAGCCAAAGGCAGTCGCTTAACCAACTGAGCCACCCAGGCGCCCTGTAAAACCTTGTTTAAATTACTTGCTCGGCTTTGGTTCCCTCTATAAAATGGAGAAATAACAGTATCTCCTGAGTAGTGTTGTTACCATGATAAATGTCCTTAAACCACTGTCAAGAAGTTTGAGAACAGTGTCTGGCATCTAATAACCATCCAGTAACTTCTACCTATGATTTACTTACAACTTATTTTTACACAAATAATTCTAGGAGCGTTCTGGGGAAAACCTCTTAATGTGTAATCCTTCACTCAGATGGCTGAAAGCAGCCGCACAGAGCAGTGGAGTGGCAGGGCAGGTGTAAGACAGCAAGATCTGGCATCTGAGCGGAGGGTGTCTAGGCTGGTAGAGGAAGTAAGAAGGTCACATAAAAAGAAGAGGGATGATCCCCAAAGCAAATTTTATTCATTTCCTAATTCTGCCTAAGGTCAGTACTGTTCCCAAAGAAAAGAAACTATTCTCTGTAATACTTCTTCACACAAAAGGTCACCAGACATGATCTGGCTTGGGGACTGGGGGTGGGGGACTGGAGAGCATTAATAAAATACTGTGGATTCAACCAGAGTAAGAGTCTCTGATTTTCCATAGTATCTTCTCCTTCAGTCATTATGAAGAGGAAAAAGAGTAAGAACAAATGATTCTCCTACCCTAGAGCATCTAGGGAAACCACACATCCCTGCTGGTCTTGGAGCAGCACAGGAGCCTCCACTGAGCAGACTGGGTCTCAACATGCTGCCCCTGTCAGATCATCACATATTAGCAGCCCAGCATTTCAGAAGCAACCAGCCTGACCACATGTAATTTAATATTTAATTAAAAAACAGTGAAGTCATTTTACCTCTAAATAAACAGCAATGTCTATGTTTCTGCCAGGGTTCCTAAAGGACACCAAAGTGAAACTGACGCGGGCCTGGTTGGTTTTGCTCTGCTGATTCCCTCTACAGTCTCCGGTGGAACAGTGTGTAAGACGAGAATGGTTTTACTGTCAGGAATCCCAAGCACGGTGCTTATCCCTATAGCAACTAGCAAGCTAAACGGAATTTCTGAGTTAGCTCCACAGACTACCTCAGAGAAGACCTTCCTTTGCAGTTTTACATTCTTATACTAAATCTCTAGTTTAGGATCTATTTCATTAAAAAAAAAAAAATCAAGTGAGCAACCCAGCTGGGACCCCTTTCACTCCTGAGAGCTTTTTCTATATCCTTGCTTAATAAAATTCTATGGCTTTACTCACAAAAAAAACAAAAACAAAAACAAACAGAAAAACCAAGTAACGCATTATCAGCATCCTCATCTAGTGATATACAAGGCACTAAGGAGGTAAAATAAAAACCAAAGCTAGGGAAAAACACTTAATTCTAAGAAATTATAATGAATTCTTCCATTTGACTGTACTGTAAGAACATTCCCCAAATAAGTTTTCTTTAGCCATTCCAAAACAAGTAAAATCAAAGTAAATAATACAAGAGCAGCTAAAACTTACATATCTTCTAGGAGCGACCCAGGTAATTTTCACAACAGCCCCTGAAGAACTAGTATTATTAACCCCATTTAACAGAAAACAGAAAGCTACAGAGGCCAGATAAGCTGCCCGTAGAACACAAAGCCAGCATAAATGGAAGGGGCAGGAGTTGAACCCAAACAGACTGCCTCCTAAGTCTGTGCTCTTACTCACTATAGTGCACCAGTTTTCAAATGAGGAAAGAAAAAAAAAAGAAAGAAAACTGGCTGTCACCCAAAAGATTGTCATAGGATGCTGAATTTTGACTCTGCTTTGTATTTCTATCCCTTTTAACTAAGGGAAGCATTTCCTTTGCAGTTTTATATTCTTGTACCAACTCCTTAACTTGGGAATATTTCCATTCTTAAAAAAAGAAAAAAGAAAGTAACACTATCCATATCATCTTCCAGTTATATTAACATGGGAGGCGCTAAACTACACAACTCCTATAACCCTTGCTCAGAGAAGAGTCTTCGAAACGATACACAACTGTAAAGTGGTAATTCACAAAATTTCAAGGTAACTTTGCAGATCCTTCATCTCCTGGAGGGACATACTTCCAAAGAAAACTGACTACTGACAGATAATTTGACTTTCCTCAGTCACACAGTGTAAGTGAACCAAGGTTTCTTTTTCTCTCTTTTTTTAAGATTTTATTTCTCTATTTGAGAGGGAGCAAGGTGGGGAGAGAGAGAGAGAACATCTGAGCACACGTGCAAGAGCTGGGGGGAGGGGAGAGGGACAGAGGGAGAGGAATAAGCAGACTCCCCACTGAGTAGGGAGCCCTACCGGGATTTGATCCCAGGACCCTAGGGCCATGACCTGAGCAGAAGGCAGACACTTAATGGACTGAGCCACCCAGGAACCCTGAACCAAAGTTTCTTGAAAGCCACCCAATCTCCCTTCCTATGCTATATTCAATGATACAAATAATAAACCCATGTCCTTTTGTAGGAAACTAATGTGACTGAGAGAAATAAAAGGAATATACGTGAAATCAGAGACAGGCTATGTTGAAAACAATTTAAAGTGCCAAACTTTAGGGGCACCTGGCCAGCTCAGTTGGTAAAGCATGTGACTCCTGATCTTGGGGTTGTCGGTTTGAACCCCACACTGACTGCAGAGGTTACTTAAAAATAAAAAATAATAAAAAAAAATTAAGTGCCAAACTTTAAAATCATCTTGTAATTTAAAGCTTGCTTTCATAGGTACTACTTAACAAAGAAAAATATTTTCCAAAAACATTTTTTTATAAAGATTGTATTTATTTATTTGACAGACAGAGAGCACCAAGTAGGCAGAGCAGCTGGCAGAGGGGGAGGGAGAAGCAGGCTCTCAGCTGAGCAGGGAGCCCAATGCGGAACTCAATCCCAGGAGCCTGGGATCATGACCTGAGCCAAAGGCAGCCGCTTAACCGACTGAGCCACCCAGGCACCCTCCAAAATCATTTGAATCAAAGTCCTGTTTAAAGAAACTTCTGGGGACACCTGGGTGGCTCAGTTGGTTAAGCAGCTGCCTTCCGCTCAGGTCATGATCCCAGCATCCTGGGATCGAGTCCCACATCGGGCTCCTTGCTCGGCAGGGAGCCTGCTTCTCCCTCTGCCTCTGCCTGTGGTCGCTCTCTCTCTCTCTCTCTGACAAATAAATAAATTTAAAAAAAAATAAAATAAAATAAAGAAACTTCTGGTTTGAAAGTATTAAACCATGTATATACTGTTAAAAATAATAATAATAATAATCTGTCCTGAGCTATTAGAAAGACATGTATAGCATGCTATTTTAATCGACCTAAATTAGGAAGGATCAATATTATTTTAATTTTTAAAGGTCTGTTTATGAAATGCAATCATCCTTCATTAAAAATGCAAGCTGTGCTTCAGCAAGAGGTTAGCGTAAATGATTCATAGAAAGATCTCTCTTCCCAGTATAATCTTCTTCTCCTGGGAGTTTCCTTTGGTTGCTTTATCTAACCACTCAAGCTATTATTAAAAATGCTTCCCTGCGATAAGAGAAAAAAAAATCCCCATTCCCATTCATCACTGCCTCTTCCGTATGAATGATTTATATCTTTTCCAGTCAAAAGTAAAATTCATTCTCCAAATCTACACATTTTTGCAATGATTTCTTTTCACAAGAATTTCAAGATTATTTTACAATATCCGAAACAAGGAACTCAGGATTTTTAAAAGCCAGAGGCTTTAATTCATTTACATATCCAGATATTTCATTGTATTATTGTCTTTCATTGAAATGAAAGGAAATTCACCTAATATTTGATGGATTTGAGAAGATTTTAAAATGTTAACTCATCAAAGGTAAAGCACTCCAAATTTAAATTCAATTCTCTTCAATTTAAAAATGCTAATGAAAATGGTTGTTTCGATGCAGCAGCAGCAGCATCTGGCTCATTATAACATTCAGTTTTAACTAATAAATCCTTAATTATTAAACTCTGGTGTTCAATTTCTTTCACATGGATAAGCCAAATACACATTGCTACAATTAGAAATACCTAGGATACATTAGTTACAACAACGTATCATGGAAAAGCCTTCTTCTCACTTCTCTGGCTATTAAATAAGACCACAAGTATCTTATAAGGTACAACATTGGAAAGACCACCCCTAAACATTTGGGCTCTGGTATATGTAGGTTCTGCATTTATTGCCAGCAAATATTTAACTCTGCTGGGTACTCAAGCATAATGCCCTGGGCAATTTGCTTGTGCAAATGGGCCCGTGCTTTTTCAGATAAATGTGTCAAACTGAATTTAATCATATGCCCTAATTCTGGCTTTACAAAGCTGATTCTGCCTCTACCCACGTGATGTTTTTAGAAGGTGTTCCTGAATATACGTAAGCGAGGCATTACAGCACATCATGATGTCCAGTATAGCTTCAAATCCCTGAGAGAGTGTGTTTGGTTTCAAGCCTTTATACATGTTAGGGAGTTTTTCATTTCTCTCTCACCCCCCCCCTTTTTTTTTTTTTTGGTCCCTCTTTTTTAATCAGCAACATTGACAGGACTGCCTGAATATTTTACAATAGAGTTGCAGAGTATGTGTGTTCAATCGTTTGGCTTCCCAGAAGATTCATTACAGTTACATTAGAAAGTCAGATCAGGCAATTCTGCAGTCTGGTGAAAGCTAGCATATGAAAGGAGGTTAATACAAAAGAATTTCATGTTAAATAGAGGACATTCCGGACTTTAAAAGAAATTATGATAAAATTTCCAACATATTTGTTCTGGCATCACCACATGCTTTATAGGTCTAATTTCAGAGATGTCTAAATGCTTTTCTAGGCGAGACTGAGAGCATGTATGGGAGGAAACTGTCTGATCTGCAGGGTCTGCCATCTTAATGATCCTCATGTAAGAACACTGCAGATGTATGTTATACCCTCACTTGTGGGGAAAGAATCCATGCATTCTCTGATTACGCTGATGAAGCAGGAATCATGTAAAAGTCAGAGTGTTCATTTAAATTCATATAAAGGCTTTCAGTGATTTCAATACTTGTCTTTCTGAGGATAAATAAAAGCGAGGATTTTAGATCTTCACATGTACTTATATGACAAAATCCCAAGGTAATTGTTTTTTCCGTGAGTAGTAGTAGATGTAGAAAAATCTCAGGAGCACCTATGTTTAACAGGCACTTATGTGTAATGGTTTCCCTCTCACTATATTTCAGGCCTCAATGAAGTTCTAACTAATCTTATTTGTTTCCACTAGCCTAAAGATAAGCAAAAATTAAAAATGACCTCCCACTGTGATGAAAAGAAACACCCAAGCCTCTTCCTTCAGTGCAGATATGTAGAATACAAAATTCAAATAGGAAGGCTCACCTTTTCTATGAGCAATTTGAAAGCCTACATTTCATGGCAAGAAAGAAAGCAGCTAGCGGTAATAGACAGGAAAGGCGCTGGCTCCCATACTACCTTTGGCAGCAGTACAGATGGACTTTAGAGGCCACTGGCTATGCTTAATTTAATATGAAGCTAAATAGAGTCAAAACATCTGGTGCACTACTGATGGTTATCATGATAAATTAAATCTGACATCACACAAAACCCATTCAAATATTTTATTTATATTTTTCACCTAGAAAACAGCTAAAATCTGCACTTACTTTTGTTTTTCATCTCTTCTAACAGTCTTCTATTTTAGAAAAGGCAGGTTTTGTGGGGTCTAATGTTTATACAATTTGGGGGACTTCTTTAAGAAAAGACTATAAAATTTTGTATATAAAATCCCATGGGGCTCATGAAAGTGAGGGCCCCTTTAGTTTAAGCTTCATGAGCTCCATGGACAATCTGTCTCCGGGGGAGTGTTTAAAGGCAGCGTAAGGTAAAGACTAAATGGTATCCCAAGTGGCACATGGAATTGGTACAAAGAATAAAAAATACATAAAAAGCAGACAACTTAACTGGCAATCTGCAGAGGAACAAAAAAGATTTTCTAGGCAGGCACATCAGCAAGAATAAGCTAATCCACCAGAGGATGGATTTATAACATGTGTTCATAAAACGCAAGACCCCAAATCTGTGATAGACCATTGGGGAAAAAGTATAATTATAAAGGAAAAATGTTAAAGATCAATTCATCAATTTTATAGCAGCTACAGGACAAGGAACAAATATAATTTTTATAAGCAACTATTTCATGAACAGTTTTAGATAATCTCTAACAATGTGCTTTCTAAAAAGGCAGAAGACCACTTGCAACTGGAATAACTACTGCCCAGACTACTATATTCAAATTACTACATTTTCTAGGATATTGCTTTAAATGGTAATTGGTGAAAAGAATTTTTAATTCCACTGCTACAGAAAAATTAGCCCCACCTACTCTTTTAAATAAAAAGAACATAAACCCAGATTCTACATCTGAAGGGAGGATAGCACTTCATATAATAAATTCAGCACAATCAAAATGAGGACCATATTTCTGTTTCACTTCTCTCATCTTGACTCAAGTGCTATGCAAAAATAGTTATTAAAATTAATGCATCAAACTATCATAATTCTGTCCTTTTTATTACTGGTAATATTCTTTGTAAAATATTAGTCTGCTTTGCTATACTAGTGTATCTTTTTGAAAGTTCTCTCTGAAGATCAGAATGAGCTTAACATTAGGAGAAAAATGTGCACTGAAAATAATCTCTTTAGTTCCAGTGGGCTTGAAATTTTAAAAATAATTCCCTCATTAGAAGCCACTTATTTTTCTTCACTGCTTCCAATGGTGAAAGATAATGAAGGTACTCGTCATTAAACATAAAACACACATACACACACACACAGTGTTGACAACTGGCAAGTGTAACAATGTAAACATCTTCCTATTCCTGTTAAACAAAATGTATTTCTAATAACCACGGTCTTGTACAATTTTTCCCTAGGTTAGCAAGTTATCGTTCCAGTACTTCTTCACACTCAATAATCAATTTCTTCTAAAATTAATACTGAAGAAACACCACTGAAAATCTTCACCCTCTACCCAGGACTGAGAGAACAAACTACATGGGCCACCAAACTCAACTTCTCTTGTGTATTACTAATATAATACTAAGTATGGTGCTCCACCAAAAGGGACCAGGAGTGTACAGAATTCCCCGCAATCCTAACAGAGGAACAAATACAAGACAACGGGAAGATGACAAACAGGATAGGCTGGTCTGCATTTTCTCATTCTTCTCAACTCTTCCTGCAACACATCAGACTCCGGCATTGGATTAAGAGCTGACAGAAAGTGCTGACGCTGACACTAAATAACTGGACATCAGCCTTTGTTTTCATTCTAAAGCACGAGTCCAGCCAAAATGCCAAGCATTCTGTTTACCAAAGACACTCCTCTTCCCTATCATAAAGATGGTGAATATTTATGACTCATACAAGGACACAAAATGCGATTATCCTCACTTCAACATCAAGGCACTCCTAAGTAATACTTAATATAGACTGTCAAAGAAAGCAAACAGAAGCATGAAATCACTGAAATAATTTTCATTCAGAAAAATTAAGAATTCATATTTTGCTGTCAATTATTACCTCTTTCTGACACATCAATTTAAACATAGAATCCTTTTATACAAGGAAATTATTAGAGAGGCTCCATAC
>PISX010007271.1:0-90478 GCA_004024625.1 Mellivora capensis | reverse complement strand
TTAAGAGTCGGGATGAAAACGAGGCAGGAGCCAGCAAATGAGGCCCTGGGACCCCTTTAGGTCACTGGGATAGGAAAGCCCCCTGTGGGTGGGGAGCTCTGAAAGGAGACCCGAAGGGCAAGAAGGAGCCGGCTGGTTTTCTGGGGCCCAATCGTTCTGGCCCATCTGCTTGTTTTTTTAATGTATTTTTAAATATGTAATGAGTAGCTGATGTTTTTGGCCGAGTGGATCCTGCCAGGGAAGTCAGGAAGAAGCATTTTCATATATGCAGATAAAATAGTTTTCCTAATCACAGATCACAAGTAACCTTAACAGATCACTAGCTCCACTATTGCCAGAAAGAAGGGCGGCAGCACGACTGTCATAAATCCAAGCTCATCACTTCTGGCTGACCTCCTCAGACCTTTTAATGGATTTACAGCTCATAACAGAACAGAAGGCCACCTTATGCGGTTACATTTTGCAATGAGTTTAGCCCGCAGGGGCTGCCACTAAATTCTGCTGTTCAAATTAGGCATTCCGTGGTGGCTTTGTTGATGGTTTTTTAATATCAAAGGTGGGCATTTGGTTATAATGTCTTTTAATATTTTTCCAGCCCCCAATTTTGCAGTCACATGCCACGGCATATGGCTGGGTGGCATTGATTACCCTTTGACCCACCTGTCGTAGTAGATCCAGAAGTATTGTGTGAGGAGGATCCAGACCGCCCTTGGACTTTTGGCTCCTCGCTGGATGGAGGTCGGTGGCTTGGAATCCACTCACCCATCCTGTTGGACCATGAGACCTTCCCACAGAACCTTCTGTTCCTACTTCCAGGTTTAGCCAACTGCCTAGTCTCCCTCTCTGCGCTGAATGATAACCCTGAGAAGCTCCCTCCACGAGCTCCGGGGCCATTTATCCTAAATACAATGCCCGTCAACATCAATCAGATGCTCTGCTATGGGCTCTGCTGGGTGGCTCGGCCAGTGAAACGTCCGCCTTCCGCGCAGGTCATGATCCTGGGGTCATGGGATCGAATCTCACATCGGGCTCCCTGCTCAGCAGGGAGCCTGCTTCTCCCTCTCCCTCTGCCGCCACCCCCCACCCCGCTGGTGCTCTCTCTTGCTCACTCTCTCAAATAAATAAATATTTTTTTTGAAAAAGCAGCTCTGCTAAAACAGCAGGCTTGTTGGGAGGCTGCCCAAAGGAGATGCCTTTTACTTGTTTCTCTGGAACCTCAATGCTGTCAATCTTCTCCTTCGATAAGACAGGCCAGCAGGCCTACGAGCCGTGCCTGGGCTGCACAGGGCCCGCGGGGTCATGACCATATGGACTTGCTGCGGGACACGGTGTCGCTTGGGCTGGGGAAGGTGGAGGGCTCTGGTCCTTCTATCACATGGTGTCCTCTGAGATACAGGACATGAGCGAGGAGGAGAACAGGGAATTTCCAGGAATCCCTGTGTCCTTCCTGGGCCATAGGCTAGCTCTTGCCCTAGAGACACAACTAGTGGTTCTCCTGAGCACGGCTAACTCGGGGGCGGGCAGGTTTTCACAGAGGTGTTCTGAGACGTTCCTCCCTCTAGGCCCCATGGGTCTTATTTTCCCTTTGACTTGTTTTTCTCAACTATTTTATATTTATTTTACCATGAGGCATATCATAATTGTCTTTATGATATATTTAAAAGATTATCTACTAGATGATGTTTTATTTTTAAAAATTTTTTTACAGGGGCGTCTGGGTGGCTCAGTGGGTTAAAGCCTCTGCCTTCGGCTCAGGTCATGATCTCAGGGTCCTGGGATCGAGGCCCGCATCGGGCTCTCTGCTCAGCGGGGAACCTGCTTCCTCCTCTCTCTCTGCCTGTCTCTCTGCCTACTTGTGATCTCTGTCTGTCAAATAAATAAAATCTTAAAAATAAAACCATGGTCACTCATGGCCTTTGTATTTATAATGGAACGGGACTGCAGTGGCCTGCAGGGTGGTCTCCCAAAAGACCTCATGTCCACGACCTAATCCCTGGGACCTGTGAATGTGACCTTATTTGGAAATAGAGTCTGTGCAGATGTAACAAAGTTAAGGATTTTGAGATGAGATGGTTTGGATTATCCATGGGCGCCCCAGATCCAATGGCACGTGTCCTTCTAGGAGAGAGACACAGGAAGCAGGGAAGACCCACGAGCAGAGACAGAAGAGGAGGTGATGGGACCAGGGAGGCGGGGTTGAGAGTGATGTGGCCACAAATCAGAGAACGCTGGCAGCCACGACGAGTTGGAGGAAACAAAGAACTGGTTCTTCCCCAGAGCCTCTGGACAGAGCACTGTGCCCTCTGCCAAGTGACCTCTGTGTTTCAGAGTCAGCCTCCAGAATTGTGAAAGAATACATTTGTTACAGGAGCCCTAAGACACGAAGGCCAGTGACTGAATTCCCTTCTCAGAACTTGCTCAGGAAACGCTAACGTCCAATGGCTTAGCGATGTGACTTCCTGAGACGTGGGAGATCTCTCCAAGTGTTCTCTGCCAAGGGTCCCGGGCCACTGAGCGACGCGGTGTGTGGCATGAAAATCCGTCCTTGATGGTCTATTTCATTTCCTGACAGCAAATTATCCCAGACGACCTCCTTTCTCACTCTGAGATTATAATGACACAATGATTGTGATGATCATAAACACAGCACATACATACACTTTTCCCTGTGCTGCTTTGATGCCATTGCACTGAGGGAGTTTTTGCAAATTTCAGCGGAGGGTTTTCCAGAAGGCGTGGCCTCTGAGGGTCATGGTCTAAGACAGCACTTTTCTTCCCAGGGGTCCTACACGGAGTCTGCTGCCCGAGGCTGGTGCCTAGGATACTGCTTTATAGCCAAGGACAGACTGACTGGGGTGTCTTTCCATGGAGACACTCGGTCAGCCTCTTACTGGCCGTGAAGACCCATCCTTTTCTACGGTGAACTAATTACAGACTGTTGAAAAGAGCTTCAAGAAGGGGCACCTGGGTGGGTCAGTTGGCTAAGCGTTTGCCTTCAGCCCAGGTCATGACCCCAGGGTCCTGAGATCGAGTCCCGCATCGGGCTCTCTGCTCAGTTTGGAGCCTCTCCTCCCTCTCCCTCTGCCACTCTCCCTGCTTATCTGCTCCTGCTCTCTGTCAAATAAATTAATAAAATCTTAACAAATAAATAAATAAATAAAAGAGCTTCAAGAAGTAGAAAGGATTCTGCACATTCATGCTGCTAATCATATTAACAGTTATTATCAGAAATGCCCTTAGAGATAAATGAATGGATAATGGTCTTTGGAAATTTCCTTATAAAATACAGGCTCTTGATACACCTGGGAAGTGAAAATAAATTTTCATCATTGTTCTAAATATTACATTGGTTCATAGGAAAGGAAGTGTTTAAAAATTTGCAAAGCAAGGAACACCTGGGTGGCTCAGTCGGTGAAGCGTCTGCCTTCAGCTCAGGTCATGATCCCGGGGTCCTGGGATAGAACCCCTTATTGGGCTCCTTGCTCGGCGGGGAGACTGTTTCTCCCTCACCCCCTCCCCCTCCCCCTGCTTGTGCTCTCTCTCTCTCTCTGACAAATAAATAAAATCTTAAAAAAATTTACAAAACAAGTTTTAAGCACTTGGTGAAATGATGCTGTGTCCTCAACCCATTCAATCAGAGTGTCCATGGTCTTGGGGATGATTAGGACCATCGTGGGAGGGTTGCAGGGAGACAGAGAGCCCAGTATCCGCTTCGGACCTCAAGAACGGTCTTCAGAACAAGGGGAGCTTCAAGTCTGTCCGTAAACACATCTGAATAAAGAGCCACACAAGCCCTTGACTGCAAACGGGGATGGAGGCTGTGTCGTCTGGGACTGAGGGAGTTTTCAAGGGCTTGGAAAGGGCGGCCCAGAGGCTTCGTGAAGCCGGAAGAACGACGCCGGGAGGTGGGGACCATTTCAGCGATGACTGCCGGTGTCCCAGGAGCTGAGGTGGAGAAAGGCCCAAGCCAGCAGATCAGCCACAAGGCCTTCCCATCAGCTGGCCTCTGTATTCGTCCGCTCAGGCTGCTGTAACAAAACACCTCAGACTGGTGCGGCTTAAACAATAGACGTTTATTTCTCATAGTTCTGGAGGCTAGAAGTCCAAGATCAAGGTGTCAGCAGACGTGGTTTCTCCCAAGGCCTGTCTCCATGGCTTGAAGGTGGCCGCCTTCTCCCTGTGTCCTCACAGGGCCTTCCTCTGTGCATAGGTATCCCCTCCTGTCTCTCTGTCTTCCTTCAAGGACACGGGCATAGCATAGTGGCTTAAGGCCCCACCCTTGTGGCCTCATTTAACCTTAATCTTAATTATCCAGTCTCCCCAAAACACTCAAGTCCTGAGGTATACTGCAGGTTGGAACTTGAATGCGTGACTTTTGCAGGAATATGATTCAGTCCATAGCGGCGTCATTCAATTTTGGGGGGTTTCGTTAGACATCTTTCTCACTGACATATGGGGCAGGCTCTTGGCACTTAGAGCCACTGGCTTACTGCCTGACAACTCACCAGCAAAGGGGACCTGCTCTGAGCCTTGCTCAGGGGAACAGTACTAAGTTATTAGACTACCTTTTCTCTGATGGCCGGGAGACCTGAATCTCCCCAGATGGCCTTTGATGTATCTAAGAAGAAGTGACACTTAGGAAGCTCTAGGCAGGACTTCCAGGGGCTGTGCACACGTCTCCTCTCTCTTGATAACCTGCTACCCCCATGTGACGAATCCTGGACTAGCTGACTGGGGGATGACAGGCCTTGGACAGCCCCAGTCCTCTCAGCCAAGGTGCCAGACAGGGAACCCCAAGGAAGAGGGCACATCCAGGATCAGTAGAACATATACAGCAGTGGACCACAGATGTCTCAGGGAGCCCAGCCGAGGCCAGAAGAAGGCTTAGCTGAGCCCAGCCCAAACTGTTAACTTGCAGAATCATGAGCTAATAAATGGTTCTTGTCATTGTTCTTTTTTTTTTTTTTTTTTGAATGGTTCTTGTTTTAAGTCACTGCATTTTGGAATGATTTGTTGTGCAGCAAAGTAAGCAGTGTACAAGCCCTAAATGATGCTCTCTTATGCTCAAGTAGCCCGAAGCACTGGCAAAGCTGTGGTGGGAGGCATGGTCATTAGCAAGTGCCATGCTCTCATTGCTGACAACAGCTGAGGGGGGGGGGGGCAGGGGCAGGGGGCTCGGGTTCTAGGCACATCAATTTGAGAGAAAAGAAGAAAAGACATTTACTCTATTTCCACACATTCCAGATCAGTGGTTTTCAAAATTTTTCTAGAAGTGGAACCTTCCTTACAAAAGAAATCTTATCCAGTATTGCCAAAAAAGAAAGAATATTTATAATTTACCATTATAAATCTACTGGGGTAAAATATGTAAACTCATTTTTAAAAGCTAATCAATAAAAATGAGAGGGATAACAGGATTATGAACTCAAGCATTCAAACTTGGGGGTAATGGAAGACAGACATCGTCTTATTTCAGAACCTGATTAATTTCTAACACCTTGTTTTGGTAACAGTACAAAAAATCCTGATACACACACAGATTTTAGCGGTGCACCTTGCAATCTCAGAATACTCCTCGATTAAACAAAGATAGAAGAAGCCAGCCGTCCACACGAACCACCTACCACAGGCTCAGTGGGCTGCCATGTGCAAAACACAATCGGTGTGAGTTTTCTCATCTTAAGATGATCTTGAAGTACATTCTTTCAAGATGAAAATTAATCAATCATTTGCAGAACCCAAGAAACACCTCCCCAAACCCTAGAAGTTCGTGGAGCGTACTTGGAAAATGCCCCATATTTTCGCTCTGACAGACTTCCAAGAAGAAATCTTGGTCAAAGATGCGCCATACTTGGAAAACAGAGCAGCAAGGAGCCTTCAGGGACTTCAACTCAACCCCCTTTGTTTCTGAAGGAAGGCAGGATCGACACACTGGTGTCTTGGCTTTAAGTGGAATGTCTTGTCGGGAGACAGAGAATGAGCCCATGAATGAACGGGGCCCACATCAGTTTCTTCCTCTGGCTCCCACGAAGGGAGTAAGGTTGATTTAAGCCCAAATACAAAGATGTCTCGCTTCTTGGGAGGATTTTAATGATTGGTATTAAAATTCTGCACGTGTTAGGAATTTGTTATGGATGAATTTGGTTTTATTTTTTATTATTATTTTTAAAAGATTTGTTTATTTATTTGAGAGAGAGTGAGAGAGAGACAGTAGAGCACGAGAGAGCAAACACCAGCTGGGGTGAAGGGGGTGAAAAGCAGAAGGAGAGGCAGAGGGGGAAGCAGACTCCCCGCTGAGGAGGGAGCACCCATGCGGGACTCCATCCCAGAACCCTGGGAGCATGATCTGAGCCAAAGGCAGACAGACGCCTGACCTACTGAGCCACCCAGGAGCCCCCAAATTTGGTTTTTAAAAGCCTTAACTAAAACTCCAGAACAGTGTGTACAGGGGTCAGAAAGTGCCCTACGCTTAAACTGAGACACTTTCCAGCATCAATGGCCAAGGCAGTTCCTCCAGGACCCCTGCCACCTATCCACCCAGCGTCACTCTGGGGGACTGCTCTTCCTCACACTGAGCCACCTGGCTGACAGGTGTTTCCAATAGCTCCGCCTCCCTGGCATCAGTGATTGGTTGAGGCGTGGGCCGCCCCCTCAAAGGTGGACCCATCATAGCCTTCCACAGCCGGGCTGTTTTCTCAGAACGGGCCAATCAGCATCTCTGCTCAGACTCTTTCTTTTTGGAAATTGGAGAAACCCTTTTCTGTCTGGTCCAAGGACGGACTGTGGGGATGCATGCGAAGCGGCAGGAGGGGACTCAAACTGGGGAGACAGAAAGGACAGCTGCCCTTGCTGAGTTTTGGTTACTGGAGTCTCAACATTTTCTTTTCGGGCTCGCATTACTTTGAGCCGGGTCTCTGTCACTTGAAAGCAAAGTGTACTTTCCAAAAATAATAATAAGTATTTGCACGGAATGCAAATTCGGTGTCAAATTTAAGGGAAACACAGACTTCATCACTTGAACTCAGTGGGGTCCAGTGACCCCGTTAAAAATCCCGCAGCGGAACAGCGGTTAATAAAGGAGCCTGGTTTGATGGTGGAGCGGCCGTTGGTCCTTCTGTAGCGTCTCTGACAGCTCCGAGGGGCGCAGGATGCATAAGAAAATGCTACAGGTTGTACATCATTCTTAGAGCGAAAAACGCGAGCTGAGCTGTTAAGTGCAGATAAATACACTGTTCCTACAGAATTTGCAACTGTTCAGCCACAGAAGAAAATGGGTCAGAAAGAGAAAACTGCCATTTGAACTGATGAAACGGAGACCCTGTGAGCCACTTGGATCGGCCAGGAGAGACCACTTGTCCCCGCGTTTAGACTCTCCATTGCCCTCAGCGTCATCAGACGTAGTTCCCTCCAACCCACGAAGCTTGGCCAGGTACTAGCACGTTTGCTCTCGGAGCTCTGTGCATGGCTTCCGGGGGGCCAGACAGCACTGATGTTCTCCTGCCAGCAGAGATCTTCTCAAACCTACCAACATCTTCCAAGTTTTCTAAAATTCCACCTCTTCCCAGGCCAGCCTTTTTTTAACAGCCCCGCTTCTCGGTCCATGGGCCCCTGTGCCAATGCTCCTTAAGCTTCTCTTTTACTCTCCATATTTTGCTGAGTTTTATTACAGGTTCTTGGCTGATTCTCCGCTCTTCTCGATTCCCTGTGGCTTCCCAAATGGAACGGGTCTGTTACTAGGGGATCCAATAAATTAGACATTTTTCTGACTCTTCACTTTGCCTCTTGCCCAGGCCAAATTCTACTGGCCGCCCACAGGGCTTGGCCTCCGAAGTCCCGGATGCCAGCATCTCCCCAGCTCTCAAACTCAGTCTGTCCTGATTTCACATTTCAACCCCAGGACATTCTGCCAAGGGACAGGGCATGAAAAGAGGGACGCCTTTTGTTGTTGTTGTTGTTATTTTCTCCTCACCGTGGCTTCCGTGAGGCATGTCTATGTGTGCGCTTCTAACAACAGGCTCACAGTTGCTCCACTGCCTCGAAAATTCTGGCCCCACTCAAGTGGCAGCCGTTGAGAATGGTACCCCCACTCGGCTTTCTGCCGCGTGCAAGCCTCCTTCAGCGGAAACCACGGGCTCTTGTCAGCCTTGCGCTTAACGAATAATCACAAGAAAACCACACGTCAGCATCTGCCAAGGGGCAGCGCCAGGAATGCACTGGCGAAGGCAGGGTCTTGGTGCTTCCCACGTGCTTTCATGCAAGACTTCTTGGCTGTGCTTCCTCAGAGAACAGGAAGCTAAGGAAATTCCCTCTTCCTGGCACCTGACACCTTCTCAACTTTCCTTCAGGGCTTTTTTTTTTTTTTTAAGATTTTATTTATTTATTTGACACAGAGAGAGAGAGATCACAAGTAGGCAGAGAGGCAGGCAGAGAGAGAGGAGGAAGCAGGCTCCCCGCTGAGCAGAGAGCCCGATGTGGGGCTCGATCCCAGGACCCTGAGATCATGACCCAACCCGAAGGCACAGGCTTTAACCCACTGAACCACCCAGGTGCCCCTCCACTTTTTAGATTGACTTTATTTAAGGTATTGCAATGAATAGAACACCCAGCCCGGATCCAAATTTTAGGATCTCTCAGTAGGGTGGTTTTGTCTTAGACCTCTATAGGGAGGGGCAGGAAGTTACAGGTGGGGTGATTTTGCAGTCGGTGATGTTTTGGTTCGAGGCCTTTTCTTTATGGGATGCAACAGGCCATGTCCTAACAGCCCCCAAATACTGATGTTGTCTGTTCCCAATTATTTGCTCCGCAGTATTTCCTCTGACTCCACCCTCCCCCGGGGGACCCCATGGGAAACCAGAAGACCATGGGCAACCTGGGGGCTTTTCCCGCCAGGAGCAACAGAAGCATGCTGTTCACTCTCATAGGCAGCTACAGTCATAAAAAACAATATGTTGCTCTAAGGGGAGGGTGCGTATAGTCAGGGAGGGACCAGAGCGGCTGGAGGTAGTCGGAAAAGCCTTTCCAGAAGAGGGAAAGTGAGGGCCTGTGGACGTCTAAGGATGCACAGCAGAGGAGCTGATGGTTGGGGCCCGCATTCTGGATCCAGACCCTCTGGGTCCAAAGCCCGCCTGTGGTTTGCTGACGGCGTGACGTTGGAAGGCAAGGTAAGCAATCTTCTTGTCCCCCGTTTCTTCTATGAAATGGAACAAGCAGCCCTACTGTATATTCGTTTGCTACAGCCGTGTAACAAACTATCGTGAACCCTACAGGCTTAAAGTCGCACCCATCTGTTAGCTCACGGAGTTGGAGGTCAGTTGTGCTCTCCGTGCTGGCTTTGCAAGGCTGGTATTCCGCTGTCGACCAGGCTGAGTTCTTGTCTGGAGACTCTGGGGCAAAATCTGCTTCTGAGCTCGTTCTTGTTGTTGGCAGAATTCATTTCCTTGTGGTTTGGGGAATGATGGCCCTGTTTCCCTGAAGGCCATTGCCTGAGGACCAATCTTAACTCCTAAGTGTCCCCTGCCATGCGGTCCCCTCCATCGTTAAGTCGGCAATGGTCCATCAGACCCATATTATACTCTGAATCTCTGACTTTCTTTTCTTCCATCAGTTGGAGAAAACTCCCTCCTTTTTCATCTTTTTTAATTAATTAATTTATTTGAGAGAGAGACAGTATGTGTGTGTGCACGAGCTTGGGGAGGGGCAGAGGGAGAGGGAGAGAGAATCCTCAAGCAGACTCCATGCCTAGCAGAGAGCTCGATGCGGGGCTCGATCCCAGGACCCTGAGATCATGACCTGAGCCGAACCCTCAACTGACTGAGCCACTCAGGTGCCCCAAAGCTCCCCCCTTTTAAAGGGCTGCTGTGATCAGGTCAGGCATACTTGGATAATCTCTCTATCTCAAGGTCAACGCATCAGGGACCTTAATTACATCTGTAAAATTCTTTAGAGCAGTTCCCAGGTTAGCGCTTGGTTGAATCATGAAGACAAGTGTGTGTACACCAGGGCTGGGGACCTAGCGGGGCCATCGTGCAATTCTGTCCACCGTATGCTCTTCCTTCTAAGGAAACTGTAAAGCCCAAGTTAGCAAGTTTCTGTGAAGTACCCAAATCAAGCATGTTTCAGGTAAGGGGTTTGCATGCAAAGAGTTAGCCAGTTGAGTTCCCAGGACTGACGCGAACTTCACTCAATGAGAAGAGAGTGTTAAGGGCTGGCAACAAGGGAACAGCTAACAAATGTCCTCCCGTGCTTGGCCAAGGGGCTTCATTTTGATACACTTGGACACAGGAAGTGCCTGTACTCCTTGGACGAACACCACGTAAGTCTTTGCTGCAGTCATGGCAGTAAAGACCGAGCTCTGGAAGGAGGAAGAAGGGACCCGAAAATGGCCTCTGGATTAGCCCTCTCAGAAACCATCTGTTTGGAGTTTGTGGCTCTGAGGAGAGTGCAGAGGTTTCCTCCAGCTACAAGTCCAGGGATGCAGAAACCGCTAAAATAATAGGTCTTCCCAAATCAGTCAAGCAAAGCCCTAATTGGAAAAGAGAGTTGGACGTCAGGGTCCCCACTCCCTCTGCTAACCACACACAGGTCTGATCGAGCGAGGTCTGTGTGCTGCCCGAAGGAGGCTGTTTCCTTTCTCAGCCGGGCATCACTGATGGAAGAATCGGACAAGGGCCCAAGATCCTGGTGATTCTGGGAGAAAGGCAAGTGGCCACCATCCAGAAGGAAAAAGCTGGACATGCAGCTGCTTTGCAAGTTGAGTTGCCTGCTCCCGATCTATGTTCCATATGGTCTGGGGCCGGCTTGAGACCAGCAGGAAGGAGACAAAGGGGCAGGTGAGGGGAGCGACTGAGGGGGTGAGAATAAAGAGATTGTATTTTTCATTCCACAGATGCCATGGTGGGAAGAAGCTTGGCCTTTAAACCGCCCTAGACCAACCGGTTCTCCTTTCCAGCTGACTTCTTTTTCATCACCCCTGGCTCCTTCTCTCCTCTCTTCCCCTCCCCCACCCGCCGCCCCTCCTCTATCTGCCCTGCCTGCTGGATCTTCTCAAAGCTTCCCCGGAAAACTACTCCCCTTAAACAACTGTCATCTTTGAAAAGTTGCCCAGTCTCTTTGCTGTAATTTTCAAAGGGAAACTCAGGGCTAGGCTTGCTTTTGGTGACGGCAAGTAGGTAGGAGGAGAGGGAAAGACAGGAGCTTCCTGTCCCTGGGCTGGTGGGAAAAACGGATACACACATCCAGGCTTCTGAGAAATGCTGATGCTGTAATTGTAGGAAAAGACAATCTTCCCCCTACCTGAGGGAACACCAAGGAAGAAAAGCAGAGAGTAGGGAATTTGTGTTTGTGTGCTAGATGATGGAGTTTTGACACTGGTGGGGTTGGAGGGGGATGACCCTGTTTCACCTTGTCTGTCAAGATCAGAGGGTTACAGAGGGACCAACCAAAGACACGTGGGCAAAAGGCCAGGCCAAGCTGGCCACTTGTGACATGTCAAAGGACAGATGTTGTCTGGCTTGGGCAGCCTGTTGGCGGAGAAGAAACCCAGCCCACCAGCCCAGGAAGCCGCATTTCTAGGAGGTAGAGGAGAGCAACAAGGTGAGTGGTGACCTGTGCCCCAGGTAAGCCCTGCCTTCCGGCCTCGTCTGGCTGGTTGGTATCTGGCCTGAAGTCCTGCAGACTACACTTCCCTCGCTCCTCGCACACTCTTGGCTTTTTCGCTCTTCAAGACAGGTGCCGAAGGTGTCATCGTGCCTAGAGAGCCTGGAGTTGCCTCCCTCGTGATCAGCGACCAACGACCCCACAGAAACACTTTGCCTGATTGCATTTTTAGCTTGGATTGTGCCACACTTAGTTCCGTTTTGAGGGAGGAAGGAGAGGACGGGAGGGAGGAACAGTGGGTTGGGGAAGTTTGCAGAACACCCCGAATGTCAGCCCAGGAGACTCTACGGGACACACAGTGTATCTTTTGCATTTGAACTTCACCTGATCTTGACATGCAACTAACAAAGACTGATGGAAAACCTGAAATATTCAAAATGATGTCTAAGTTTCATCTTCCACCGAAATAAAAAAGGAATGTGCTGGGGCGGGGGGGGGCGGGCGGGGAAACCCAGGTCATTCCCTACCTTTTGTTGGTAATGAGCTCACGTTGTTAGAAAGATACCTTCCAACTTCACACCATGACTTATTAGTGTGGTGGTTAAGAAAAAATATATTAAATATATTACTCAGACTAATGGTTGCTTCTGGGCAAGGGGTGAAGAATGCTGATTTGGCTTCTCTCACTACCTGAAACCCTCCTGGTGTGGCAGATGGCTTGCTGCTACAATTATTTTGGATAGCAGTTAATGGTAGGTAATTATTGGCACGGTGGCATGCGTATAGGTCTATAACGCTCTAGTTTTTAAATACTGGCTGGGTTGCGGCTATAAACAAGGAGGGTTTGTCCGTGCAAGAGAGACACAACTAGTAAGGTCATTCGCTGTTTCTTCCTTTGCTGTCTAAGTATTTGCTTGCACAGAACTCTGGAGCCTTCCTTGGCCTGGGCTAGCCGGAGAAGCACATAGCAGCATGGGTGCGGGCCTCGCCGAAACTTCCACATGCTTTCTATTCATCAGCCCGCTCTCTGGCTTCAGGTAATGAGTTACACTCTCTGACAGCAGAACTCCGGGCGTCCTTCAAATTCACACTGACCGCTGAGTCCTCCACGTTCGTTCTTAACCCTGATGTACGTAATAGGGCAGAGGTTTATTAGAATCCTCCTTATTAGAATGACGTTTGCCATACAGGTCTGGTGAAGGCAGGTGTTCTTTGCAATCCGAGGTCAAGTATCAACCCTCCAGAATGCAGCTTCCTCTCCTGCTTCAGCCCACAAACCTCGCTTGAGGTCTGGAGGTAGGAAAAGGAAGAGGAAGAGAAATCTCCCAGCTGTGGGATTTCAACCAACCACGCAAAACTACCCTGTTAGCTCTGAAGACAGCAAGGTCAGCAGCCCCCATTGGCCGATCCTCTGTTAAATGACCAAAATCATTTCTGTCCAGGAAATGTGTTTTTGTGACACACGATGGCGTAGAAATCAAGCTCAAAAATCAATGGTGGGAAATGTTGGTGAGAAAGATTTTTGTGTTTCTGCCAAAAATATTCTCCTGGACTTTCCTTCAAGATCCGGAGGAACATAAGAAAGTGGAAGGCCACAGAAATGAGAATACATGAATGCTGATTATGAAAGCAAACGACTTTGCCCACAGTCCCCTCATTCTGGAACTTTCCACAGATATGTAGACGATTTTCTAAGGGCAAAATTTCCCAGTCCATTGATCGCGACGCCCACATTATTGATGAAATCAAGGTAATGTTGAACATGACAGTGTCTGAGAAACACTCTCAAATTGCCTTTTTATTACACCCAATTAGCAATGAAATGGAGAACCACCTCTTTTCTAATCTAAAGTCATCAGCCACGGAGCTGCAAAATTCACCACAGGGATTTCAGCCAAGGGCTCCCCATTTCATTCCCTTTTGCTTTCTGAAAGTCCTCCTCCCTCAAGCCCCAGCTGGCCTTAGCACTACAGAATAACGAGCAAAGAGTTAAATTGGGCTAGCCCTGGGCAGCCACTGAGATTTATGGTCTACCCATCCTCCGCAGGGACTATAAAACCCTCTGATGACATCTCATTTTGAAATCTCTTGTAGTAAGAAAAGTAATGGGTGTGGTTCAAAATGAACTCTGGATGCCAGTGATATTTAGACAAGTCTGTACTTCGAAACAGAGTTCCAGCTCATGTGAAGGTTTCTGCCAGTTCCCCCCAGATCTCAGTATTGACTATTCCTCCCACTCCAAACCACCCCCCTTCCTGCCCTTTTAGAAATACATCTTCTTAAGTGAATCCTAAATAGGTTTGCCCCCCCGCCAACCCCCAGCTACATTTTGCTTTGGATTTTAAAAAATTCCCAGGTACCTTTCTACCTCCTCTGTGAAAGCATCAAGTCTCAGATCCATGTCAGTCCAAATTACCCCAATGCTAAAACCACCTTCAAGTTAGAGCACTGGCCAGAGGGACAAGCCGGGTTTTAAATAGAACAGGTCGGTGACCAGGTCAGGGAACTAACCGTTTACTTTTCGTCCCAGCTGACCTCTTGTAATCTCTGACCCGGGCAGAGGAATAAGTTAAGAGAGAAAGAGCTGGGTTTTCAGGGAGTAGCTTTGCTTTCTGGAAGGCGCCCAGGTCCAAAGCGGAGTGCGGAATTCGAACCAGCTCTGGAGTTGCTCTATTTGGGAACCTTTTCCGGAACACCCGAGTCCAGCAGCGGCTTCCCACATCAGGACAAGGAGAAAGAGGAGGACAACCGCCCAGGAGAGTGCAGCGGGGCTAAGGAGCGAACGGGGAGCTGGAGGGGAGAGGCTGAGAGCATTTCTCCGCTGTGGGGCTGCACTGAAACTTTCTCCCCCCGAGATGCACTCGGGGTTGGACTCTGCCGTCCGCCAACAGCTGGTGGGGTCCGGGCAGGGAACACTAGCCGCGCCGGGCGCCCAGCGGGAGCTCCGGGCGGGGGCGGCGGGGCGGGGCAGCTCGCGCAGGGGGCGCCCGGCGCCCGGGGTCCTCACCTGTTCCAGCGGGCGACCTTCCTCCGGTAGTACCGCAGCGCCTCCTGGCTGGCCAGGAGCGAGTCCTCGGGCCCGAGGAGCGGCGGCTCCTCCGGGACGCGGTACAGCGGGTGGGCGAAGAGGGCCCGCAGCTTGGAGCCGCGGCCGCCGCGCCGCTCAATGCCGGGCCCGGCTCGGGAAAAGTTGCGCGCGGCCGCGCGGGGATTCGAGGAGGCGGCGGCGGAGTCCGGGGCCGGAGACGAGGCGCGCCGGGCGCACGGGCAGCCCCGCGGGTCCTCCCGGGGCCGCAGCTGGCGCTGCACCTGGGGCCAGAGGTGGAAGTAGAGGTCGGCGGAGAGCAGCGCGCCCAGCAGCAGCAGGGTCAGCAGGCGGTCCCGGCGCAGCCCGGGCATGGCCCCGCCGGGGCGCGCGGGCGTCTCCGGGAACCCGGGCGGGCGCTGGGCGCCGAGGGCCGGCTGGGGTCGACGGGGCCGGCGTGCTCACCGCGGGGAATCGCCCCCCCCTTGGAGGGGTGTCGCCCCTGAACTTGGGGACCCGCGGCGTGGGGGCTCGCGGTGCTGGCGGGCGTCCCTGCTCCGCGCGGAGTGGAGACCAGAGGATGGTGCCTCTGGGCCCCTGCCTCTGGCACCTTCTCTCCCCACGCCGCCCGCCCGGGAGCCCGCTGCAGGGAAGGGCTGGGGGGCGCGGGTGCCTGCTGCCCCCCCACCGCGGGCGCACGGGCGGGGGTGGCGAGCGGGAGCTCGGGGAGCGGGCGGCTGCGCTCGCCTCCCGGCGGAGGAAGGCGGCTGCGGAGCCTGGGGCGTCTCTCCAGAGGATGCTGTCGCTGGGCGGCTGCGGCGACCGTTCCCGCGGCTCCTTCCGCGGATGGCGGGGACGCCCCTGCCCCCGGCTGCTCGGGGCGAGCTCGTCTGCGCGCCCGAGTCCTCGAGGCAGAGGTGACGCCGGGCCTCCCCCGCCTGGCCCCGCGCCCGCCCCTCCGCCCACTCGCAGCTGGCACCTGCCTCTGGCGCAAGCTCGCCAGCTAACTCCCGGGGCCTCTGCCGGCTCTGCCCTTGCACCTTGTCACCCAGCCGGCACCTCGCGCCCATCCCCCTCGCCCCAGGCCTCCCACTTTCCCTGCTCGGGGCTCAGTCCCGGCACTTTCGGGGACTCAGGGTGTGTGTGTGTGTGCGCGCAACCTTTTATTTTCATTTTCTTTTTTTAGAAAAAAGACAATTCCCCGAAAGTGTTTCTTTAGTAAGATTTGTCATATATGTGTGTGCGTGCGTGTGTGTGTGTTGTCTGTTCCCTCTTCCTGTCTCCTGCCCCCCCCCCCGGGGCACACACTAGGTCCACAACACCTACGTGTCCCGTGCCTGGCACCTAGTAGGCACTCGAGAAACATCCACTTAAGGAAGGAAAAAGTTTGTCCTTTAAAAATTAGGCACCGATTTTACCTAGAATTTTGGTGATTTCCTGTTTGGAAGGATTTTGATTCCTACTGTGCCTGCTCTTTACAAAGAGGAAATTTCTCGTGGCACTCAAGGTGGGAGGGGCCTCCTGCTGACCCTACTCTGAACTTTTGCATTTAGCTTGGTGTGAAAGTAGTCCACCCAAATGAATCACTGGACGACACATGTTAGACTTTCCCCTGATAGCTTGAGAAGTCATTTATACTCCCCCACCTCATTTCCCTTTTGAGGAAGAGGGAGGGGGAGGGGGCAGGCCAGGCCTGGACTCCTGGCTCCTCTATTTAATGGGGAAGGGCGGAGTGGGGAGGAATTGAAGTGCAAGTCTTGGGGGAGGCAGCCCCACTGAGCTGAATGTTCCGGAAAACTCATGTTTGCCACGAGCTGCCTGCCCAGAGAGTGAAGCTTCCCATATATGCCAATCCTACTCTTTAACTGCCTCCTTCCTTTGGCTGGAGTCAGGAATCCTCAGACAGACTTTGGCTTATGGGTTCAGATCAGAGTTCTTTCCCCTGTGGTTCAGGGGAAGAGTCTTTGCTGTTTGCCATACCCCCATCTGTAGCTGAACATAATAATAGGACCGACCCAGTAGGGTTATTGTGTGCTGGAACACCCTCGAGCACATGGTAAATAAGTATGTGATATGTGTTTGCTAGAAATATTATGACTTCTTGGTTCCTGTAGCACACTGGGTTAAGTTAGATACTATTTATGAGCGGGACAAGAGTGATAAAGCGTGGGAAAGGAGGATGTTGGACAGGGACCTCTTTTAGGAGCATATCATGGCCTGAAAGCTCAGTCCAAGTGAGAAACCCCACATTGATAGTCTTGCCACTTACTTTCCTCTCCTGGGTATTGATGTGGGAAACAAAGGCAGAAGAAAAATTATTAAATTTCCTCACTACCTACAGCCCATTGACAAGTCCTTGAAACAGGCAGAATGACCTTCCTCTAAGGACTCAACAGCCTTGACGTTAATACTTTGCTAAGGGCAAAAGGCAATCTTAGCCCGGCTCCCAGGATCTTGATAGTCTACTTTAATGTATCAAAATTCCTTTAGAAATTTCTAAACCCCCCCAAGATACATGTTGGCAATCATTCCCCAAGCATAGGACAGACTGATATACATCATGACTAAGGTTTTATTAGATGGTAATAAATGACCTTTTTGCAACAATAGCTAGCCCCTTCAAGGTTCTGTAAACCTTGCTTCCAAAATTCCTTAGAGACTTATACTACCCCAGATCCCCTTCCAACTTGAAAGTATATAATGGGTCGTGACCCATTCCTCCTCATGACCCCATTTCTGCCTACAGGTCCTGTCCCTATGCTTTAATAAAATCACCTTTTTGCACCAAAGATTTCTCAAGAATCCTTTCTTGGCTGTTGGCTTTGAACCCTAATGTTCTTTCCTACATCAGGTATGGTGGTGGGCATTTGTCTGTCTTGTTGTGTGATCCCCTTCGTTTTATCTGGAATCAAATTTCAACTGGTTCGCAGGTTCTGAGAAACTTTGCAATTCCTGATGGTCTAATTAGGCATCATGGCCCGAGGATGAAGAAGTCAGGCACTGACCGGGGTCACAGCTGCACTGGCTCTGTGGCAAGCTGGTGTGCATTTTTCTGGGCTGGCAAAGGACGTGGGTAGGAAGCCATACCCATCCCACGACTCCAGTCCTCCCCTACTCAGGGGGTCAGGCTCCCTTAGTAGACTCTGCTGTCTGGCCTCAGCTCAGGAAACAGTATTTCTAACTTGATTAGAGATTATCTTAAGCACGTTTCCTCTGCTCTATCAAGGTCAAGGGCAAAACTGCACGTGGAAGTCAGATGTTAAGTGTGAATGAGGTTGGGGCGGGAGAGGGGAAATCCTAGGGGCAGGATTGGCCAGTCGGATGCGGGTGGCCTCAACGTCCTCTTCCATCTCTCAGAAATAGGTCTTGCCCTTCTGCTCCTGCTCTGACTCTCCTCATCTTGGCCCCTGGCTTCCTCATCTACATCCCTTCAATCCACATCCCCAACATCCCCAACCACTGTTGACCAGAGCCTGACATTCTGTGTCAAGCCTCCCCTCGTAAATCCATCCCCACCTTTCCATTCCCACGGGACTTGAATTTCCCGCTCAGACTCTTGCAAATAGGTCTCTAACTGGTCGCCCAGGTTCCAATATGGCCCCATCGCAGTGCCCACCTGTGTGACGATAGAACCAAAATGTTTGCCAGAGTGAGCTTTCTAGCACGCGGATACGACCGCGATGTCCTGTTGAAAAGCCCACATGGCTTCTCATTGCGTCTGGGTTAGGCTACTCACTGTGAATGTGGTTCTTCATGGTTTGGCTTCTGCCTCCCCTTCCTGCTTCATCTCTCAGCTGTCCTACGTCTTCCCGGTTTCACCCCATAGTACTTCTGCATTTCCCCCAGTGCTTCATGCTCTAGTAGATATGCCTTTATTCAAAAGTTCTTTTGCATTTCCCCACCTGGAGAATGTCTATCATCTGCCCTAGCTTTGGCCACGTGTCCCACTTTCTCTGATGCTTTTCCTCATGCCTGTTAAGCTCAGTACCGTGCGCTTTCAGGTACCCCCTTAGCTCTTTCATTCACTCCTATTAAAGCGTTGACCAGGTCGTGTTTAGCTGTTTGTATGCGTTAGAGGTTGAATGACACCCTCCCACCCCACCCCTGCCAATTTATATGTTGAAATCCTAACCCTTAATACCTCAGAATGTGATCTTATGTGGAAATAGGGTCATTGCAGATGTAATTATTAAGATGAGGTCAGACCAGATCAGAGTGGGCCCTTAAACCAATATAACTGGTGTCCCTGCAAAGAAGGGACATTTGGACATGGAGGTAGGCACATCGGGGGTTCTCCATGAGAAGATGAGGACAGGGTCAGAGTCTACAAGCCAAGGGACACCGGAGAGAGCCAGCAAACCACCAGAAACTAGGTAAGAGGCAAGCAGCTTGTTCTCTTACATAGTCCTTGGTAGAGATTATCCCCGTCAACTTCTTGATCTCAGACTTGTGGCCTCCAGAACCAGGAGACAATACACTTCTGGTTTTTTGGTTTTGTTTTTTTAAAGATATTTATTTATTTATTTGACAGACAGAGATCACAAGTAGGCAGAGAGGCAGGTCAGAGAGAGAGGAAGGGAAGCAGGCTCCCCGCTGAGCAGAGAGCTGGACGTCGATCCCAGGACCCCAGGATCATGACCTGAGCCGAAGGCAGAGGCTTTAACCCACTGAGCCACCCAGGCGCCCCTGATGCCAAGTTTTGATCAAAGTTTCCATTCACTCTGATACTGTCTTCATGAGTGTTCTAGACAAACTTTGTTTTTAGTGAAGTTTCTTTATGTACATTTTGTGCTGATTTCTTTTAAATAGTTCTTTTGTATTAGGTAAATTCTCCTGAAAGGGCTTCTTTGCCTGAGATTTTTTTTTCCTGCTCATTAGAAAAAGAGAAAGAGCCACCCAAGTGCCCCTACACTTCTGTTTTTTAAGCCCCCAGTTTGTGGTCCTTTGTGACAGCCACCCTAGACATTGACGCAGCGCCCGTGTCTGCCTCCCTCACTCAGCACCGAGAGAGGGGCTTCCTTATCTCTGGGCCCGAAGCTCTGAGGACAGGGCCATTCACTTATGGAAGAAGGTCGAGCTCAACGAATGCAGGGAAACCTTTGAGGTCAGGGACCTCAGGCTGTCTCTGCAACTGTCGGATATCTAGATCCTGGGACATGGGAGAGGCTTCATTATGGGTGACAATAAAATAAAACATGGTTCCTGCCTTCAAACACCTTTTATGATTATTAGAGGAAAGAGATCTGTCCGTACCTACTAGACAATTGAGAAAAAGTCCGAGGCTGTATGCTGGCCTGATGAGGGAATCCGTGCCTTTGCAGGCATTAAGCGAGCAAATGGAAAGGGCACTTGTGTTTCCTTTCAGTCTAGCTAAATATCAAGCTCGTTACTTCCAGGAATTAAATCATAAGAACAACAGAGTCAATAGTTAAACACAAGAGTTCCTCAATCTGTGAAGGTTACGCTCTTTTTATCTTGCACATGTCTGCATGTTGCTGAACACACAACTAGTTGTTTCTTGTTTGTGTGGTTGGTTTTCCGGGCCGGATTGTAATTCTGAGTACAGGGCCAGCGCGCTTTCTTCTTTTTCCTGCTTCTGTGGGATCTCGTGCCTAGCACGGCATCCACCTGAGAATGAACCCATTCCTATAGGATCAGTGATGTTTGTGTGTGTGGGTCTAGGTGTTTTCATGTGTGGGGGAATGATTGTGACGTGTATTTAAAGTAAAAATCTGGACTTCTAAAATCTGGCCCTAGATAAATGTTGGCTGTTATATTTAATTGGAATAGTTAAGTTTTAGGAATCTTAATGGACCTAGTGAGAGGGCGATGGGTAAGAGATATGAAATAAACTGTGCCGACTGCCACTTTCTGTGTCTCTAAGAGTCATTGTCACCGTATGTGTCACCGTATGTGAGATGTGTGAGGGCTGTGTTGCTGTTAACTTCTAGCTGTCCCGGCTGTCCCTGAGGGAGGAGGACGGCCACTCGAGTACTGTGAACGGCGGATCCCTGTGAACGGCGGATCCTGAATGCAGTGGGAGTAAGAAACGATTTGGTGTCCTACCCAGTCTCTTTGAGCTAGAAAGAACAGAACTCTCTTTACGCGACCAAGACATAATGTCTCAATGTAGGCCAGACGTTTCTCCCAGTGCAGCTTATGCATCAGAATCACCTGGGTGGGAGAGGGAGGTTTTTTTTTTACAAAAATGCAAATTCTAGGGCCACACGCTAGATCTAGTGAATCAGAATCTTTGGAAGAGGGCCTAGGAATGTACAATTTCGACAAGCTGATTCTTAACAGCTTATAATCTTCTGTGTACCCTGAGGTCCAATTCTGATAGACACTGAAGTTGGGGAATCATGGGTTGAGAGGATAGTGCTAATGAGAACAGGACATCATAGACGTGATTCCACATGACCATCCACCCTGGGTCATGAGGTCGTGAGGGAGCTTCTGGAGAGAGTGTGTTTGGCCCGAGATGAACTAGCTCAGCTACTGCTGCTGGAGAAAACAAATAAGCAACCCCAGCACCAAATGATGGATACGTAGTGTGATCTTGCTATAAGTGTCATGTCTTTGCTTATTATACTTTTCCTTTGGGAAACTGAATTACCTTCTCTGGCCTCAGCTTTCTCATCTGAAACATGAAACACAGAAATGAATGATCTCTGAGGCCCCATTCAGTTCTAAAAAATGATAATTTTACCACGTTTTCTTGTATTTAGCATATAATACAAGCTTTCCTCCCCCCCCCCACAACCTATTCTCACTATATACCAAATAATTGAGATAGCGAGCCAGCACATTGTGCAGGAAACACTGAACTGAGAATCAAGCTTAGATTTTGGTCCTGGATCAATGACATAAGGGCAAAGTATTTATTGTCTCTGGGCTTCATTTTCCTCACATGTGTGATGAATATTTTAAGTTAGACAATTTCAAAATCTCTTTCCAGAATTAATTTCCTCCAGGAACGATGATGAAATGTCAATGAAAACCGAGAGAATCCATTGCCAGCAGACCTGTTCCAACAGAAACACGAAAAGCAACTTTTTCAGATGGATGGCAAATACTACCAGAGGGAAACTTAGAGCATCAAGAGTGAAGAAAGAGTAACAGAAATGATAAAAATCTGAGTAAATAGAATAGCAACTTTGTTGCGACTACAAAGGAGCAGCCTGAAGGTGTTGCTTTCAGTGATGGAACAGTTCTGTGTCCCTATTGTGATGGCGGTCCCATCAATGTGTACATGCGTTAAAATTCAGAGTTACACATTTGAAAAAGGTCAACTTTTTTTAAATTTAATTTTTTATTTTTTTATTGACGTATAATATATTATTAGCTCCAGGGTACATGTCTGTGAATTGCCAGGTTTTACACACTTCACAGCACTCACCGTAGCACATATCCTCCCCAATGTCCATAACCCCACCCCCCTCTTCCTAGAAAAAGGTCAACTTTACTGGTCATTTTATTCTTCTCTGTATTAAAAATAAAATAAAATTAAAAAAAAACAAAGCTTGTATGCACTTATCCAAAAGAATTTTCCCCACAGTCTGACTTATGATAACACAGAATGGCAAAATAGTTAATGGTCTATCCATAGGAATATGTAAGTAAGTTGTGGTATGCTTATACAATGGGAAAGAGCAGTTAATATGAAGGAACTACAACTATATTTTCTGTGCAGGGACACACCTTAAAGTTGTAGAAGGATATGGATACCTTCATATGACATACATATGTGTGTATACAGTGTATCTGTGTGTGTGCCTGTAGCAGTAGGATACTATTTAGACAAGCTTCAAAACTGGTAGAGTAATTCTTGATATTACTTATGGATAAATATATACGTAAAATGATAAAAACACGCATGAGAATGATGAACAGAAAATTCAGGTTAGTGGTTACTGGTTATATATGGGATTGAAGTGGGGGGGGATTATTGCTGGTTATATGTGGGGCTTTGAGAATATCCATAATGATTTATTTCTCAGAAAAAAGAGCCATAGGATATTTTACAAACACAAAATTTGACAAAGTTGGGTGGCGCGTACATGGATACTAGTCGTTTTGTTCCTTCTACTTCTCCATATACTTAGAATATTTCATTAAAAACGTGATGTGCCTTGTGGCTTCCTATCCTGGGTCAGTCTATCTTCTTAAAGAGACCCTTGAGCTAAACTGTTGGGCTTTGATATTGAAGTCAGGCAGGTTAATAAAGGTCAGCAGTCAAGAAATTTGCACTGTTTTCTTTTCAAAGGAGATACATGATAGAGGTCAAAGAATATGTAGAAGGACAGTCTTGACTTAAATGAGCTGTGTGTGTATCTTGAATTGGAAGAAATCTGTACCCTCGTGTGTGTAGCTGCCTTCAGATGAGGTCATTCTTCTAGGCGGCACCCTTGTGTCTGCTCTGTGAGCTTCATCCACCATCTGAATAACAACAGCTGTGTATTCTCTGTTTCAGTTTTACAATACAACTATTTTCAGAAGACAGGATGTTGGGATTTTGGGGGGGGGGTGATTTTTAGACAATCACGTCTTAAAGTATTTTAATTTTGTCTAATCCACTCCTAATCCACACCATGAATTCACATCCAGTGGGTGAGACAAACATGAAACAAATGAAACCCACATAAATATCTTGTTCTGGCTCCAAGTTTAGTCTCAGACCATCAATACAGCTAAAACAAGTAGCAATGACTCCAAAAGGCTTTGAAAATTAACACTGGTCTTAACTCAATAACTTTCGAGGGAGTGGAGTAGTGAGAATCTGGTTACCGAGCTCCACGATGGTTAGCATATCTTTCTAAACATCCCGAATGCATGTATCTCTCTTCACAAAGGCCACAGTTTGTGGTCTCATCTTCTCCCTTTCTTCCCGTCCATCTCACATCCCACAAACTCAAGCCCATTATGCCCGTTCTCTGCTCTTTATTCCATCCACCCTGGTCTTTCCATCAGTAGGGCTGCTCCTGCTGGCTGCCATTTTCCTAGACACTTCCTACACAATTCAGCCGAACAGAGGTCTGCTGGCTGACTGGGTCATTAAGGAATCCTCTCCTCCTCAAAGGAGGATTTCAAATATTTGTAGTACAATTTTGTACTATTGTAGTCCTGTCAGACAAAGAAGGATAAAATTGTCAATTGTGAGAAGTACCATTGCATTATCTCAACTCTCTTCATGCTTTAAAAAAATGTGGAAGCAAAGATGAAAAGTGGAAAAGATGATTAATCACTTTGGAAGCAGGTGGATGACTATAGCCCATCTCTGTGCGGACCTGGTCATGCAGTCTTCTCTCTGGGTCAAAGTCCCACATGTCATAAGCTTCTACCACGTTCCCCTGATGATAAGGAAAAGGCAAATGGACCGTATGGTCTTTACACCCTACCTCTCTTTCTTCCCAACTTTTATGAACTAAAAATTGGAACTGAGAGTCCAGCTCATGGTTTTACACATGCTCTCACAATGAGACAGGGTGTAGAAAGACATGGTTCTTCTATCCTTGAAGATACAGGAACTACAGCGGTCATGGCCGGGCACATGTGCTGAGCACTCATTTCTTTTTGGTGTTCTAGGTGCAGCCTTAATGAGATGAGTCTGTGGCCAGGACTGGGGCCTGTGCTTACAGATAGGTAAGCCCTCTCCAAAGTTGGTTGCTCAGCTGTGCTAAAGAAGGCATCAACTTTGACTAGCAGCAGTCATGCGTAGTCAGAGCGAGGACTCAAAGCACCTTAGTTTCATGATGTATATATATTTAAACACATAAATAATTCATGAATTCTTTCCCTTTGTAAAATATGTGGACAATGTATAAGATTTTAGAGCAATAAGGGAAAATCCCCCTTCCTTCTCCCTCTTCTCCTTATTCCCTTCCCTGGAAGTAAACCATTGTTGCTCCGATATGACTCTGTCCAACACAACATATACTCACATGGTGTTTCTTCTACCTTACTAGTAATCAAAGAAATGCAAATGAAAACAATTGACAAGGGATACTTTCTTTTCTATTGTATTTTCTTTGGTGAAGGTGAATGGAAATATTAGAGTCGGTTAGGGCTTGGGGAAGGGATTGTAAATCGGAACAATTGTTCTGGGAGCTAATTTGGTCACGTAAAGGCATCTAGACTTCATTTCAGTTAGGGTCAGAGTCAGGTGGGAGATTGAAAGTGCACAGGTTATTTAAACAGAGAGATTTAATCCAAAGAAGCTGTTAACTAGCAAAAGTGATGAGATGCCTCTGAAGGTTCCAGAAGTAGCCTGTGCAGGAGCCATTACACCCTGGCTAAGGAAGGACTAGGAGGCTGCTCCCATCTACAACTCGAAGTTGAGATTTAAATCTCTTTGAAGGGGGTGCCTGGATGGCTCAGTTCCTTAAGCATCTGCCTTTGGTTTAGGTCATGATCCCAGCCCTGCGTCGTCGGGCTCCCCGCTCAGCGGGGAGTCTGCTTCTCCCTCTGCCTCTCCCCCTTCGCCCTGCCTGTGTGCTCTCTCTCTTTCTCTCTCTCAAATAAATAAGTAAAATCTTAAAAATAAATAAATAAATCTCTTCAAAGACCATGTGTCTACCATTGGAAAACTTGGCCATGGGTGGCGAAGAAACTTTCATATCGCAGGTTATATTGATGTGTAGACATGCCCATGGGATGCAGAGAAAGTGCCAAGACCGTGCCAGAACTGCTTAGAAACCACTGTTGGTGGGTTGTGTGTGTGTGTGTGTGTGTGTGTCCTGAGGTTGTGGTCAGAGCTGGGGCTCCCATGCTGCATTAAAAAATTGAGGACTGGCACCCAAAGAGGGAGTGTCTTCCTGCCACTACTGTCTTGCCCAGTGCCTTCCACTGACAAAGCCTATCATGTGACAACCCACAGCAGAGAAAGTTTTGCAGGATCCACCTCCAGGGTCACAAAGCAGGGGAAAGAAGGGTCAGTTTGGAACCAAGAGACAAGAACTGGCAGATTTTGACCTCTGAATTCCATTTTTTAAAATTTAAGGGGATAATTTAAAAAGTGCCCAAGTATTTAGTTAAAGAATGATTATTGCAGTATAGGAAAAAAAGGGAAAGCAGCTCAGTCTTAATTTTTTCTTTTTAAGATTTTATTTATTTATTTGACAGCCAGAGATCACAAGTAGGCAGACAGGCAGGCAGAGAGAGAGGAAGAGAAGTAGGCTTCCCGCTGAGCCGAGAGCCCGATGCGGGGCTCCATCCCAGGATCCCGGAATCATGACTTGAGCTGAAGGCAGAGGATTTAACCCACTGAGCCACCCAGGCGCCCCACAGCTCAGTCTTCACATACTGAGAATGGCTTGAGTAAAATAGTGGTTCGTCTATTAGATGAAGATATATTCATTTATAATCATGAAAGATGTTTATATTATTAGGTTAAAAAGCGCATTAATAATGACTTTTATATTGTGGCCCATTAAAATATTTATACATATATTTCCATGTATTCATAGAAAATCTTGGAAAGGTTTGGTATCTTATTCGTCAACTCTTTGGTATGATATCTGGCTCATAGTTGTTTGGTAAATATTTACTGAACAGATGTATTGTTTTAGTTTCCTGGGGCAGCTATAACAAATTGCCAAATGCTTGGTAGCTTAAAATATCAGAAGTTTATTCCCACAATTCTGGATACCAGATAGCTGAAATAAAAGGCTATATTCCCTCCAAGGCTCTAGAAAAGGCTTCCTTGTCTCTTCCAGCTTCTGGAGGCTCCAGTATTCCTTGGTCTATGGTGGTATCTCACTGCTCTTTGCCTCTGCCTTCACATGGTCTTCTCCTTTGTCTATGGTTTTCCTCTCTTATAGGAACAATCATCTTTGGAGTTAGAGCCTACCAGATAATCCAGGATGATTTCATTTTGAGGTCCTTAATGTAATTACATTGGTGAAGAACCCCCCCCCCCCCCCCTTTCACAGAAGGTCGCTTTCACAGGCTCTGGGCAGATTTATATTTTGGAGGGTTGGTGAACCAGCAGCATTTAACCCATTACATGTATGAACGAATATATAACATTTTATAGTGGTTTCCTTGGGTGGTAGGGTTTATAAATAAACTGAATTTTCTTTTCTACGTCTCCTCCTCCTCCTCCTCCTTCTTCCCCTCCTTCTCCTTCTTTTTGCTTACCAGTACTTTAATGACTTTGATGCAAAGATCTTTATATTACTTTTGAAATAAAAAGAAAGTGAAAAAGTACTTGGCATATAAAAAGTGAAGAAATATGGGACGCCTGGGTGACTCAGTTGGTTAAGCGGCTGCCTTCGGGCTCAGGTCATGATCCCAGCGTCCCACATTGGGCTCCTTGCTCAGCAGGGAGCCTGCTTCTCCCTCTGCCTCTGTCTGCCTGTGCTCGCTCTCTCGCTCTCTCTCTCTCTGACAAATAAATAAATAAAATCTTAAAAAAAAAGTGAAGAAATACACTGAGAAGTCCTGATTTCATCATCTTAAATATATGGTTGAACCCATAGTTCACAAACTCCCAAACTGCTATACACACTTAGCAAAGGACACAGTAGGAGAAAATAAGCTCTGGAGGAGGGGCAAATTCATCACAGAAGACCTTTGTTCATTGATGCTCCGGGGAAAAACTAAAGAGTTCCTAGCTCAAATCCTCACCTCGCCTTCTGGGCATTTGAGTTGAGCAAACCTAACCCTCTCTAGCCACAGACCAAGTTTGGAGTCTCCATGCATTGTTCTATTTCAGTGCAGACCTCCCCCTCCTCCTTTTCCTCCTTGTTCTCATGCTCTGATTCATTGATGAATTCCTAGGAAGATGTTGCTCCATTAAAATAGGAAGTCTGTGACGTCAAAAGCCATTTTTAAAAAAGCTCTCATCTTCTTTTACTGACAGAGGCAATCTTTCCGAAAGGGAAGCAAGGAAAACAAGCGAGTTTGGGAGTAATTACCTTTTTATTTCTCTTAAAGTTGTAGATGTTTTATTTCCAGCCTCTCTTGAAAAACTCATTTTTTTTTTTAGTCTTAAGCTTAAAAGTTTAAAGCTAGCCTAAAAAATGGGTGAAAATCAAGGGCTGAACTCAAGATTCAAAGTGTCTCCTGGGTTTTAAAAAATCTTTTAAAATTCTTATTAAAGAATTTCTTAAAAAAATTTTAAAATTTTTAAAATTCAGGTTAATGAAAAATAATAGTCACCTATTAATGTAAAACAAAGGAGAACATTTACTGTAACCCTTAAAGTCATTGTCTGAGCTCAGATTAACAGTAGTGACATTAACATGTTGAGATGTCAGTTAACATATTATGAATAAATAACGAATGCGTGAATATCTGAAATGTCAGAACGGATCGTTTTTTTTTTTCATTATTGAAATATTTTTGTTTTATGTACAAAGAGTTAACATGAACGTAGGTATTTTGGACATCCACAGTAAGGCATAGATCTTGGATGACCCACTCAAGGAAGTTCACTTAATCCAACTTAATGAACCTGTATCCTTCGCCTACCAGTGAGAACACTGGCAGCTCACATTGGGACCATATTTCCGGGTCAGACTGTGCTGGTTTGAGCAGATGCGACAAGAAAGAGAAACTCGGCTGAATTTTCTTGACTCCAGTAGAGCTACTGGTGACCCATCTTGCTTTCTTGGGAGCAATGAGACAAAAAGGTGGTAGGATACTAGATTCTAAGAAAAACTAGAATCATTTTTCTGTTAAAGGCCAGATAGTAAATATTTTAGGCTTTGTAAGCCAAATGGTCTCTGATGCTATGATCCAACTCTATCATGGTAGTAGGGAAGCAGCCACTGATAATACATAAATGAAGGCACATGCTGCATTTATTGGAACATTCCAATAAAACTTTATTTACAAAACCAAGATGTGGGCCAGATTTACTTCATGGGTAGTAGCTTGCTGACCTCTGAAAGAGGACCTCAGAGAGTTGCAGTAATATACCAATAATAGTTGCTTTCTAGAACTGGAGAAAGCAGATTTTTATCTGGTCTGTTGTTTCCTTGTAAGAAGGAAATGCCAGCATATTGGAAGACCTATGTGCTTTTTGGGAAGATTAATTTGGGTTAAGTGGTGATTGACGCAAAAGGAAGAATGGGAAAATGAGCCTCTGTATTTGTGAAATAAATGGTTTGATTCTCAGAAACAAGAATCTTTTCAGTTAATTCTATTGGCAATACTTTTGGCCATTATACTCTGGAAACACATTTCATATTTGCCTTATAAGTTCATCTTATTATTATTTAAAAATTTTTTTTCAAGTAGGCTCCACACCCAGCATAGAACTCAATGTGGGTCTTGAACTCACAATCCTGAGGTCGAAACCTGGGCTGAGATTGAGTTGGATGCTCAACCAGCGGAGCCATCCAGGTGCCCCATAAGTTCATCTTATTAAATAAAGCGTTTGCCATACAGAGTTATGTGTTGAATGATTGTGGCTTATGTCATAATATAGCTGATTTGGGAAAATAATCAGTAATCACGTACAGACGGGGTTTAAAAGGAATCACTTTACCTATGATTTATTTATCCTTGTTCATTGTTTCCTACGTAATATTTGATTGCAAGATAAAATTGAAGAGGAGAATAAGACAATAGAAATGAGTGATATTTTGGAGGGATTGTTGATGGAATATAGTTATATTCTGGATTAAAAGTGGTAAAAAAAAGAGAAAAAAAAAAAAACAAAATAAAACAAAACCCAGGGAGGACTGAGCACATTATTTGGAAAGTGAATTGCTCTGAGTAAGAATACTTGTATTTGATGGCATTCACTAGTTGAGAAATCCCTAACTTCTTCCATCTTTACTTTGAAATTGGATGATTTAATGCTCATACAACCAAATCAAATAATGCACATTAACTCATGTAGCCTCTTAATATCCTTTGTACCAGTTGGGTTCTCTTTGGTGCAGAAATGCAGAGATAGGTGCGCAAAAGGTTTACTTCCCAGAGGGAGCCATCTGACTGCAATGAGGATCTGATAGTTATTACGAGTCGGGTGAGGAGTTCTGTAGCAAAAAGTGCTTGTTAAGGGAGTTCTGTGTTGGTGGGGATTTTGGGCCATGCATTGCTCAGTCACTGGCAGGAAGTGGTCTTGGCTACCGTTGCCTCACTCAGTTAATGACTTTAGATGAGGTGGAGCCAACAACTGGAGGCTGTCAACTAGCCATACAGTTAGGCAGTGAGTCCTTTCTTGAAAGAGGGTCTGAGGGGGCACATCTCTAGGTTTGACACATTCTTTTAACTTTCTGCCTCTTCCCTTCAAGTCTCATTAGCTGATTTGTCTTTCTCTGCCCTTTGCAGTGAGGTTCCCAGAAATCTCTGCTCGTTCCTCCTCTCTCTCTATGCTGTAGACCCTTTCTAGAAGATTTCTTCCACTTACCTGACTCTGATAAAGCTTGTTATTCTCACCCATGCCAGGGATTATCTATACATGTATAATAAGTTACAGTTGGGGGCATAAAACAGAAAGCTCAAATAACAATGGTTTAGATGTAAAATGAATTTGGATATTCTCAGTCCAGTCGTGGAGTGGTGGCTCCCTGTCCAGAAACCCCAGATCCTTCTATCATTCTACCCTGAAATCCTAGTGTATGGCTTCCATATTCAAGATCACATTGTTGCCACAATGGCTGTTGAGGCTCCAGCTACCTATCACATCCTTGATGGGAAAGTGGAAGAGCAGAGAGAGCCTACCTCCGGTCTGAGTCATCCAAATTTAAGTGGTTTTTCTGGAAGTCCCTTACAACATTACTATCTAATCTTTGGTTACACCATAGTCACATGTCTACATTTAGCTACCAGGAAAGGTAGAAATGTAGGGTTTTTGTTTGTTTGTTGTTTTTTAAAAAATTCTAGCCTCTGTAGGAGAGAAAAGCATGCAAGAAGAGGATTGAAATGGATTTTGAGGACCTATTTCCATAGAGTCTTTCACACTCCCAAATAGGTGTTTCTTGATCATAAGTTTCTTCTGAGTTGAAAACACGTATTCTTCTGTCTCCTAGACATTTCCACTAGGATGTCCCAAAAGTAACTCAATCTGAACATGTGTTAAACTGAACTCCATTATATTGACCCACAATAACAATTATGTTTCCTCCTATATAATTATGCCACTGACTATCTGGACATCCAGAATCTTTCACTTCATACTCTTCTTTTCTCCTCACTTTCCATGTTCAATCTGTCTCATAGTCTTGTGAAAGCTTTCCCAGTTATTTTTCAAATATGTCTTTTCTTCCCCATTGCCATTGCCAGAATCTTGGTTTGGGACCTCATTATTTTTTGGCCAGAGGACTTCTATACTGCTTTATTCATCTCCATCTTGAATCTTCTGATCCATTCTTCATGCTGTTGCAGAAGTTGTTTTTGCAAAATGTAAATCTGATCTCATTGCTCCACAGCTTAAAATCTTACACTGTCTACACACAAAGGCCAAACACTTTAGGAAGGCAGATCTCATGGTCTGATGACTGCTCTCACTTTGGCTTTATCTCTGGCCACTTCCTGTTATATGTCCTGTGTTTCATCCATGTTGTTTTATACCTATACGTGATTGTAAGGTAGCTAGGATAGCTAGACAACCATAAGCCCCCATAAGACCTAAATCTTAAGTTCTGTCTTTCCTTTTCCTAATGCCCCACCCTTCCCTGGGAGCTCTAAGTTAAAACTCATAGTCTTCTGAGGATGTTCAAAGGGGTTTTTAATCTTTAGAAAGATTACAAATGGCTGGCTGATTTTAGGGGAAAGATGATGAGTTTGGATTTCAACATGTTGCATTAAGCTGCTTATCTGAAACCCAAATGGAAACATCTAGAGTTAGGAGATTCTGGGACTGGGAGAGACATTTGGAGATAAGGATTTTGATGAGGTCAGCAAAGACTTCACAATTTGTTCTGTGAGTGTGGCTGAGGTAGAGTTCTGAAGGAATGCTTCAAATTCTTCAAATGCTCCAAATGATGTATATGGCTGCAAAAAATACAAATATAGCCAATAGTCGTTCACATACACCTAGATCTATTGTTATTCAGGCATCTGGGTATTTGCTGGATTGGCTTGGCAATCCCTTGATATCAGGGTAGAGTCTTGGCTTCTATGCTCTTCTCTTGACATGCCATCGTGGAGGCAAGGTGACATTGCTCAATTGTTCCTGGTCTTATGTGGCAATATCCCAAGAAAGAAGGGATGGCCAGGAAGAAATGGTTTTCTCCTTACATGACTCTTTTATAGGAAATACGAGATTTCCCAGAACACCTCAGAGGCCTTTCCATTGTCACTGATGCGAAACAGGCCACGTGCCCAACCCTCCATCAATCACTGTTAAATGGGAACAGTTTGCCATGATTGGACTGAGCTCCCTGTTAGTAGGATAGCGAGTGAGAATGGCAACCACAAGTGCTTGCCACAGATGAACATGGACCTAAGACTGGAAAAAGACAGGTCAGTAGGCTGGTGGTGTTGGTGAGGTAGCCCTCTTAACACAAAAAGAGGGGACAGAAAATGGTCAATGGTGTCAAATATAGTGATGATGTCAAGAATGAGTGAACAGAGACTGAAGAATGTGACACACAGAAATTGTTGGTGAACTTTAGGAGCAACGCCTTCTGTTGGATGCTTGGGTTGGAAGCAGAAAGTCATGGAGTAAATGGAGGAAACCAGTGACGTGGACATATGGGTAGAACGTGTACAATGATGTCAGGTTTTTGATGGTGGATGGAAAGCAGGTGAGAAGGCAAGGCAGCTAGCGATGGGCAGCAAACACAGTGAAAAGTGAGAGGTATTTCACAACAGGAAGATCTGGGTTTGTGGGTAGGTGGGTGGGTGGGAGTCAGTGGGGAAAAGAAAACAGAAAGCATGGAAGAAATGGAAAGCAAGTGATGTCCCAGATGCTATGGAGGATAGAGGTGACAAGTTCACTTTTTGGAGGAAGAGAAGAACATAACCTGAGGGTGGAGGGAAGGATGACAAAAACTAGTGGATATTTTGAGATGCTGACAAAAGAAATACAAAAGCTTAAAATGGATCTTAGAGAAGCAGGAGGTTTGGTCATCTCTGGAACTTATTGAGGACTCAAAGTGGAGGGTAGATAGAAGGAAGAAATGGCTTAAAAGTGATGGATTGAGAAGAGAAGAGGAGGAGATGTGGAACATCAAGAACTGGGAACAGTTTACAAGTCTAGAACAGAAATTAAAATAGGAAGAAAAAAAAAAAAACTCCTGGGAAATTAAATTTGATGACCAAAGGGAAAAGGAAGCCAGAAACCTATAAATTTCCCTGAGAAGGGAAGGATTTATAGATGAAGAAAATTTTGATGTGAAAAATCCATTTTTGGCTTTTCCCAGCCTCCTGCTGTTTGTGAAACAACAAATAACGTTTCTCAAAACCCAAATGTTTCAATTTTCTCAGCTGAAAGACGCCATGTTACCGTGAAACTATTTATAAAGTGAAGCTTTGTTTGTTCAATCTTACTCAGGATGACAAAGCTGAAAATAAGTCTCTGGGACAGAATTCAAGGACACATCTAAGGTACACATCGTCTGTACCAGACATGACCATGAGATGACCTAGAATGTAATACCCTTTAACCCACCTTAATTGGAAAGAGTTAAAAAATAAACATAAGAATCAGACAGACGGAGATGAAAATATCACCTTTTTTCCTCATAAACGAGGGTAGGGGTTAATCTGGTCTGTAGGCTTGTCTACGCTTCCCTGGATCAAACTTGCATCCCTCTCCCAAGCTGGAGGCGTTCTTTGCTGGAATGGTCCTGCCTCAGTAAACCCCCTGGATGACCAAGAAGACGTGAGAATTCAGTGAGAATACAGGTAAACAGTAGGTGGCTGTTTCCTCAAACCGAAAATGAGCCAACTCAGATCCTTTTGCCAAACTCATGAATCAAGGAAGTCATCTTCTGCTTCCCTGAAGGGGGAGTCATTGAGGGAGAAAGAGAGAGTCCTGAGTCTAATTAATGTCTTTCCCACGGAATGCGTATTAAGTATCCCTTCCCAAACAAGGCACTGTGTCTGGCCCAGGGGTACGAGGGGATAGAAGGGTAAGTAAGACATGCCCCAGGATTCAAGAACTTACAATATAGCATGAGAGAGAAGAAATAACCTGGTGGACAGACAGAAACACAGAGACTCGGGAGCTTAGGGCAGGTGGCATTTGGTGTAGGGGAAGGGAAGAAGGGAAAATGGGAATTGAAAGGACCCAGAAGGTAAAAGCCCTTACTAAGGAGTTTCACTAAGGAGTTTGGTCTTTATGAGACAGGACATAAGAAGGCAGGGGAAGCTTCTGAGCAGAGGAGTGAAGAAGTGGGGAGGAGAGTGTAGGGTGGTTGAGAATGGAGGACAGGCTCAGGGTGAGAGGCAATGAAAACTTGAATGAAGTGTTTATCAAGAGAAATGATGGAGATAGAAACCACAGTGGACGGTTGGATATAGGGTATCAATCAACATGGGGTAGTTAAAGTGTCTTCCAAGGCAACGCAGGGAAATGGGGAGATGACAGAGAGTTTGGTTTTGTATATGTTGAGTCGGATAGGTTGGAAAGGTCTGCACTTTTTTAGAAGGGAGTTAGAAATAAACAAAGAAATACACATGGACAACAATAAATAAGTGAGCATTTACTATGGGATGAGCCCTGTCCTGATTACCGGAGGCACAGCAGTAAACATGTCAGATCTTGTCCTCGTCCTCTTAGGGCTTACAGTTGGTCCACACCATTTCCCTCTGTGAGTGGCCACCCCTCCAACCTCCTCTGGACTGTTTGCCAGGATATCGGGACTCTCTAAGCAGATGGGCCCAGAAACCAGCCTATGCCCTGCAACTGTCACAATGCCCTGTCCTGCTCACAGTCCCCTGCTCCAGACCACTTGTTCATGCTATCCCCATGGCCCCAAACCCTGCACTCCTGAGGGCATCCCTGTCATAGACAAGCGTACGACTCTGCACCAGGTTTTGTCTGTACGCTGTGTCTCCCAGGCTTGCCAAGTTCCACGTTCTCCATCTGGATTTTCACAACTCATGGTTTACCCCCACCCCCACCCTCATGGAGTTCCAAGGAACCCAGTGCGGGTGGGGGGGGGGCAGGCAGTTACAGACCTTGTTCCAGTCTCCTTGAGGGTTCCTTTAGCACTTCCTTTTGGTTCATTTGCAAAATTTCCTCTTTCAAATGCCTGCTACAAATAGAGAAAGCTCCCATGACCATGAAGGGAGACAATAGTGGGGTATGTTTGTATGTATGTCATGTGTGTATGTGTATATGTGTGCATATGTGCGTGTGTATATACGTGCATACATGCAGGCGTGTATGTATTCGTGTGTCTGTGCATGTGTATGTATACATGCATGTGTATGTGTATGTATGCATACGAGCATGTGTCTGTATATGCGCGTGTGTGTCCACACTTATGTGTGTGTAAGTGTGTATGTGTGTGCACATGTATGTACACATATGCGTGTGCATGTATCTGTATGTGTGTATCTGTGCATGTGTGTGTGCACGCCTGTGTTCATGTCTATCCTAGCAGCAGTCAGATCAAAATACTTGGCTACTCAAGTAATTGCAACAAAGTAGCATGAGTGTGGTGTGCAGGGAGGTAGGGGAGCTGTGGAGGCCGAGGAAAGGGGCACTGCAAGACTCTAGGACAGAGATTCCCAAGCTTTGTGGGTTCACAAAGTTCTCAGTGTCTTAGTAACTCTTTCCTAGCAACATGGGACAAAACAAATACCTAGGAGTTCTGTTTATTTAATGGTCAGGTCCAAAACACTAAGAATTCAAGTCCTAATGATTTGGGAGCTTTTTTTTTAAAAATACACATACCAAGAAAACATTTTTATTTTATTCTTAAAAACTACTATAATTGACCCTTGAGCAACATGGGTTTGAACTGCATGGGTCCAATTTTATGTGTTTTTTTTTCCTAGTAAGTTTAAGACTAATTTTTTCTTTCTTATGATTTTCTTAAATTTTCTTTTCTCCAGCTTACTTTATTGTAATAAGACAGTATATAATATGTATAACATATAAAATACATGCTAATCATTTATGTTCATTATGTAATCATATAAGGCTTCTAGTCAACAGTAGGTTACTGGTAGTTAAGTTTTTGGAGAATCGGAAGTTAGAGGGAGATTTTTGACTGCGCAGGGGTAAGTGTCCCTGACCCCTCCATGTTGTTCAAGGGTCAGTTGTTTTTGCTCATGACATATGTGTGCCTGTTGAGCTGCTCAGCTTCTAGCACCTTGGAATCAGATCAGACACCGCCATTCTCATGAGCCCTCTCCACATTTATTTCCCTGTGGTGGTACTTGCCTTTTTACGTCACATCAACTGCCCCAAATCTAACTTCTCTGAAATGATGTCACCGAAAAGAATGTAGTGACCTAGTGTTGAAACTGCAAAGTATCTTTAACTAGGAACTCTCAAGGTGTCCAAGAGATGTCAAGCATCATTGGAGTTCCCTTGAAATGTAAAGATATCCCAGAGTTCTCCCTGTGAGTTCATTACAGAGCCCTGGGTCACCTTGACCCATTAGTGTAGGGGGATCAAGGAAAGCCTCTGGGACCAAAGGAGGTTTGAACCAAGACACTAACCATGAGAAGGAATAGTCCAGCCAAAGGGGTGTTGGTGACAACCTCGCAAGGAGGGCGATGTTTTGTGAGAAAGTCTCATTCATGAAGGAATGTGATGACCTTGAGCAACTTAACTGCATCTTAGCGTACTTATGGTATGTGATTTTTTAAGAAGATTTTATTTATTTATTTGATAGTGAGAGAGGAAACACAAGCAGAGAGAGTGGGAGAGGGAGAAGCAGGCTCTCCGCCGAGCAGGGAGCCCAATGCAGGACTTGATCCCAGGACCCTGGGATCATGACCTGAGCCAAAGGGAGACACTTATAGACTGAGCCTCCCGGGTGCCCCATCCTATCTGATTTCATACAAAAATACACATTCTTTGTAATATATATTATAATTATATTGTATATAATAGACATTATTTGTTTTATATATTATGTAATATATGTAGTATAATATATATATGTACACATATATAAATACAGAATACATATGAATATATACTCATATCAAGTTGTTTTCTCACTGCTGTGGGGGACAAGTAAGGCTGCTCACTGGGCATGAGCCATAGAGGGTGTTCAGTGGAGGCTGCAAATCTTGGATTTGTAGCAGAACTGATTGACATGGTTTTAGAATTTCCTCCAGCCGTATTTGGCAGTCTGGGAACAGGAATAGAAAAAAAATAAATAAATGGTTGGCTTTATTCAGTGCGAGGGATTGGCAAAAGAGATGTGGCAGAGAGTTAAGGGGTCTGAGGATGGGAAGATTTAGAGATCTTCCTGTCTTAACCTCACTGTCTTAACCTCAAAACCTGATTTCCACAATGCTTTGGGGAAGATATTGTTGGCAGGGAGGCCCTCTGTGGCTCTTTATCCCTGATTTGTAAAATCCTGTGATGACGTGCCTGGATGTAGGTCTCTTTTTGCTCCTGATGCTGTTCTCTAGTATGGTCTTTCACATGAGAGGTTCTTTTCACTCTTGAAAATATATATTTTTCTACTTGCTGCTTTCCATTTGGAACTAGACCTCATGTTCACATTATTTGGGTGTTAGACCTTCTGGACTGCTCTTTTCTCTCATGTCTCTTCCCTCTCCACCGTTTTTCAACTCCATTTTTCAACTCCTTATCTCTGTTTTTGTTTTTTCTGGAAAAGAAATTATGATGAACTTTATCTTCAAGTTCATTCATGGAAATTTTTTTTAAATGATTTTATTTACTTATTTGACAGACAGAGATCACAAGTAGGCAGAGAGGCAGTCAGAGAGAGAGAGAGGAAGGGAAGCAGGCTCCCCGCTGAGCAGAGAGCCCGATGCGGGGCTTGATCCCAGGACCCTGAGATCATGACCTGAGCCGAAGGCAGAGGCTCAACCCACTGAGCCACCCAAGCGCCCCCATTCGTGGAAATTTTTATTTGAGGTACTTTATATTTACATTTTTGTTCTCTGATAAATAAATTCTTGTTTTATGGGTACATTATCTTCTCATAGCTCTCCAAGGATGTTATTTAACATTTAAAAAATCCTGAACTCTCTGTTTTCCTTTCTTCCTCCCTCCCTCCCTTCCTCCCCCCTCTCTCTCCTTTCCCCATCCTTTCTCCATTCCCTCTGTCTCTGTCTCTTTGTCTCTATCTCTGTCCTCCTTCTCTGTTCTTCTTCTTCTTCTTTTTTTTTTTTTTTTCATAATTAGCCCAACTTCTCGGCACATCGAGAAATAAGGCAAAAAAGTAAGGTAGATGTGAGATCAAAATACCACTTTTGTTAAACTATTGGGTGCTTAGGTAGGGATATGGCTTAGCATATGAAAGCCAAGTGGACCTGACTGAACCCCAGAATTGTAGACTTCCGTACGCAGTCCTGGGCAATGCTGGACTGAGACAGGCCTCCTCTCATGGTAAGACTTACATCGGGGAAGAGCAGGAGAAAACACTGTCTCTGTTGGACAGACTCTCCTTCAAAAGGGAAGAGTGATGCTGAACAAAGCCTGGCCAGTTCTTCTTCCTCAATTTACCATTCTGGCTCTGTAGGAGGATCAAGTGAGAGATTGGGAAAGACCAAGCGTGTGTCACATTTCCAATTGGAAGGAGACACCAGAGCTGGGTAAATTTCCCCGCTAATGTCTCCTTGGAGAAGAGGGTCATTGCCTGGCTTCTGTCCTTCTGTACCGAGGAGAAGGTGGAGCAGTGAAGGTGTTGACTGTTATGAATATTGCCTTCCGTCTCATCTCCAGGATTACTCCTTGTGTCCCCCTCCCACCCTCTGTGATATCAGGTACCCCCAGTTTCTGAGTCTGTCCGAGGTTCTCTCCCCAGTCCTCTGTTTTTGTTCATGGCCCTGTGCCCTGTTAAAGAGGTTACTCCTGCTTGCTTTCCAGTTTGTACAACTTTGTTACTCGTGGGTATTCCTTTTCCTGGAGTCTCTGCCCTGGAGAAGTTACACTTTTATTCCTTTTCTTTGTAAAGAGGTGCACAAAAGCAAAAGCTCTGGATTCTTATTCTCACTGTGCCACAAACTAACTATATGACTTTGGACACTTGTTACAAGGTTAGAACATTATAATATGCGTAAAATGCTCAGATCCATGACTGACACAGTGATAACCATTAGTTTCATCATCATGGCCCCATTTCCTTCTTAGTGGAGTTTTGGGAAGGGGAGGGTGTAAATGTGAGTGTTCCCTCGCCATCTTTGTAGGTGGTCTTCATAATTCTCACTTTTATTGGTATGTTGTCCAGATGGCCATTTCTGCGAAGGCGGGGGTCCATGTTTCTCTTATCCTTTACTGTATCATTGCACTGGGCACACCACAGAGCATGGAGTATTGTGTTCAGACAATATTTGTGAGCAAATTACTGAAAACATTCACTTATAATGCTCTTGTAGGAGGCAATATTGTGCAGGACTTAAGAACATGAGCTTTTGAATCAGCCTTGTTGAGGCTGAATTATTGCTGAGTCATTCACTGGTTGTATAATCTTGGACACGTTCTTAATTCGTCCCATTCTCAATCTCTTCACCTGTAACATGAGGGTAAAAATAGTGCGGACCTCCTACAGCTAATATGAGGACCAAAAGAAATAAATTGTGTGAAGCAATTAGCATAATGCCTAACACATGGTCATCACTCAGTAAATACGGGCTGCTGTTATTGTTGTTACTCTAATTGTTTCTTTTCTACATGCCATCATGGGGCTGGGCACACGTAGACACAGCATTTATTGAGTGCCTAGAGTTTGGTGTTTCCTGTACTTAATCCCATAGTAGTGAAGAGTGTGGTTTTTAGGCGCTGATGGCCTGGGTTTGAATTCAGGACTCGGCTGAATAATTTTGAGTGAGTTACTTAAGCCTCACTAATTGGTAGTGAGGGTAGGTGTGAGGCAAACCCCATAAAGCCCTTAGCACATAGCAAGCTCTTAGCATGTAGTAAGTACATGCTAAGTAATGCTTGTAAATGCTAGTGATGATGGTGACAGAGAAGGTGGCAATGTTGGTGACAGTGATGATGGTGATGGTGATGACTCTGATAATGATGAGGACAAAAAGAGCCGTGGTGATGACAACAATGATGTCAATGACCATGTTGACCATGATGCCAATGATGAGGATGCTTATCCTGTTTTGGGAAGTGCTAGAAGGCGGAGGGGTTGAATATCCATCTGTCTTCCCGACTGTGTGACCTTGGACAAGCTACCTACTCTCAAATTTCAGCACCCTTATTTGTAAAAATAGCAACTTGTCCATGCGGCCATTGGGAAGTTCGGGTGGGACACTATATATCATTAATTCCGGGATGCATATGTTTCTGCAACCAGGGATGCACCTTGCGGTTCCTGCTGGACAGGTGAGCCTATGTTTGATATTTTATTCAGCAAGTATTCATCAATGGAGAAATGACCACAGCGCCATATTTTTTCTTGCAAAACAATGATTGGTTCATGAGATCTAAGAAAGATATTCAGGAGTAGATAAAGGCATGTTATTTATTTATGTTTTCCTCAACTACGTGCAGGAGGCTTTCTTATCCCATGCCAAGCAATGCAAATGAAAGCAGGAAAAATTGTGAAATTCCACAGACGCTGATGTAAGACATGTCAAAGCCATGAGAAGCTGTTGTGATTGATTGTAGCAAGATCAAGGCAGCATCAACATCAAAACTTGCAGAATGGGTGTCAGTGTTAAAAGAATAGCCCAGAGGGAGAATCGTTGATAGTGTGAAGGGTGATTTTGTGTGGGGAAAAACGTGGACATTGATAACTCTAATTTGAAAACCAATTTAAAACATTCAGACTCCGAATGTTTGATTTCTCTCATATTTTTTTCTCATTAAGACACACAATACATAGTAAACAATCGTTAAATTGTAAGTCTAAAGCAGCTCTTCCAGTAGGTAGACAGTAAAAATTCATCTCCTAAATTTGCCGATGTCTTATTTATTTTAACAGGTGTAGAAAATAACAGTATGCCCTTGGCTTGATGGTATTTTAGATTTGATGAACAGTAAAACATGGAGAATTCTCTGCACCGTGCCATAGTTACTGTATTTTTGTCCCATTTTACCCCAATAAGATTTACAAAAACTCAGAAAAAATACATACCAGTGGTAGCCAGTATTCAAGAGGTTTCCCAGGGATTCCTGTCTCCGGCTCTCATGCCCTATGTGATTCCCTTCCACACTGAATAGGGCTCGATTGTGTGGCTAGTAGGATGTCTCAGCCATGATAGAGCATGGCTTCGTAGGCTAGGTCATTCAAACATTGCCAAGTGCGTCTTGTTGGCTTAGATCACTCACTCTGGAGGAAACTAGCTACGGTGTCATTAGGCAGTCCTAAGCAGGGCGTATAATGAGGAGGAAATGAGCCCTTTTGCTAACAGCTTCGGCGGTTATAAATATTTATGTAAATAGTATCATTCTCTTTGTGTGTGTTTCTATAACCCACTTTTTGATACAATAAGCTTGTGGATCACTTTTCATGTGAATAAATAGAAACCATCATTGGGAATGAATGCAAAGTACTCCTTTGTGCGTACCTGCCATATTTTGCTTATCTAATCCCCTACTAATGGACTTTTAAGTGACTTCTAATCTTTCTCTCCTGTAAAGGAGGCAGGAATAAACAGTCTCATATAATTGCTAGACTTGTGACTGCTGATTGAAAGGTATGCTCATCCACATTTTGATACGTGTTGGCAAGGCACCTTCCAGAGGTCTTGCCCATCACTGTTTTATTTTTGTGTAACAAAACTGATCTCTTTATTTTTTGAGTCCTGTTACCTTAAAACCTAGTAGTCATTTGATTCAAAGACTTGGCATCGCTTTGTGTCATTTTTCTATAATTTGACTAAAAAGATAAAACTTTAACTGGAACACACAGGTTTTTTATTTCCTTCTTTATTAGGAATAAAGTGACATCTTTTCTTCAGGGGTCAGGTGGTTGAGGTAGGGCTTATTTTGGATAAATCTGTATTTACTACTCTTATTCCTACAAGTTATTCATGACTCATTCTTGGAATAAATGCAAAACAAGCACATAGAGAGAGATAAATTAAAAAAAAAAAACATTCATGTTCTTCAATGGTTTCTCTACCATCAGTTCCACACCAGGGGTGTTTGGATTTATGACTTTGGTGTGTACCCTTCCGTTCATTTTCTTTTGTATTTATCTATATGACATGTGCATAGACAGACACATAGTTCTGTTGTGCGTTGGCTTTAATAGAAATGTGATCCTCATATATATTTTGCAGAGTGCTTTTTCCACCTAGTACTATGACATGGTGGCCTCTGACAGTTTCTTTCTTCTTCGTTTCCAGACTTAACCTCATTCCCCTTAACGGATATGGAGTATCTCGTAACATGGGTCTACCATAGTTTATTGAACCATTTCCAGCTGATGGACAGTTAGGTTGTTCCACTAGTAAAAAAGATAACGCAGTCAGCAACTTTGTATACATGTCTCTTTGGGGGACTCTTTCCCTAGGAGAGACAATAGAGGTGGAATTATTCCATCAAAGGAGAAGCATATTTGAAATATAGTTGCATTGATATCAGTGTTTCTCCACCATTTTCTCATTATTACCCTCTGCTAAGAGGAAATTGATTTAAACAAAATTAGTAAATTTAGGACGCCTGGGTGGTTCAGTTGGTTAAGCATCTGCCTTCAGCTCAGGTCATGATCCCATGGTTCTGGGATCCAGTCCCACATCTGGTTCCTTGCTCAGTGGGAAGCCTGCTTCTCCCTCTCTCTCTGCAGCTCCCCCTGCTTGTGCTCTCTCTCTCTCTCTTTCTGCCAAATAAATAAATAAGTCTTCAAAAAAACCCTACATTAATAAATTAATGACTTAGATTAAGATCAGAATAAATTAAACTTCTTCCTGATGAGACAAATCAAGAGCCAAGAATAAGATTTTGTGGGAGTAGACTTGAACATTGTAGCATCTAAGATATTTTTTGCCTCCAAGAACCACTTTTGCCCTCTTAAGGGCAAGATTGCCCCCACTGAGAATGCATGATTTGGATAAACACAAGTGGACAACTTTTTGGTTGGGTGAACCTATCGAGAAGACATCTCTTTTTTGAGGGAGCTGTAAGATGCCACATTTAGGTCTTAAACTCTTATAGCAGTTAGCACTTGTGGCTTGCTGGAACTCTTAAAAAATATTTACTGAATTGAGCCAAATGTGGACAACACAACGTCTAAGAGCTCATCATCTTTGCCATAAAGCCCGGCAGAGAGACCCTACTTAATTTGTTCTCCTTCTTCAGCCACTAATTGATATTGTCAAGAATCACTAGAATATAGAGGGAAAACACACGGAAAAGAAAAAAAATTGGGGTCCAGGCTGTCACTCCTGGGAGCTTGCTCACACATTCCTTCTGTAGTAGCTTTGCATGTTTAAGGAGAATGGAATCTGGCCCAAGAGGCTCATCCTTTGAAATGCACTTTGCCACAAGTAGGACGGCAGGAAAGCCAAGCCCTCACTTTGGTTCTGTGAGAAAAACCTTGATGGCTTTGAAAGAAATCGGGGCCCTTCAACATTGGGAAGCTGCAACACGACGAGAGCCATGACATTTAGGAATAATTACTCCTAGCTCTGTAGTGAGAACCTAACAATCATACCGATGTGAAAGGAAGGGGGGCTTTAAACCATCACAGGAAGAAGACAGAAGTCATTAGCAGGGAGGCTTGGAATAGGGGCACAGACACAGCTGCTATCTGTGGGGGGTGGGGTGGGTAGGTGGGTGGGAAGGGAGGGAAAGGAGGCTTATGCCTCTGTGTTTCAGAAAACCGGTATTTTCATCTCTGTCCTGCACTGGCTGTGTTATCTTGGGCAAACTGCTTTGGGAGCCAAAAGGTTTTGCTCAAATCACTTGGGTGGAGACATTTAATATCAAAACATTTAGAACTGCAGCTGAGAGCTAATAAAATGCTAATGTTGGAATGAGGAGGCTTCCTGGAGTTGTAAGGAACGTTTTTATGCATCTGTGAATGTTTTTATTTCCATAGTTATGGTTTCGCTTTAATGTGGATTAGAAAAAAATACAAGCACATCAAACTACTGTTTTCACAGACAGTATTTATTGCTTAGGATGTAGGTTTTTTTAAAAAAAATATTTTATTTGTCAGAGAGAGGGAGAGAGAGAGAGCCAGCACAGGCAGACAGAGTGGCAGGCAGAGGCAGAGGGAGAAGCAGGCTCCCTGCTGAGCAAAGAGCCCGATGTGGGACTCCATCCCAGGACGCTGGGATCATGACCTGAGCCGAAGGCAGCCACTCAACCAACTGAGCCACCCAGAAATCCCAGGATGTAGCTTTTAAAAAACAAATTTGTTATAAATTGATTTAAATAAAAATAATATGTAAGGGTTGTATATGGTTTTGGTTTTTTTGTTTTTTGTTTGTTTGTTTGTTTGTTTGTTTTTAAGAGTGAAGATGCTTCTGGAATGAATAAAGTTTGGGAGCAGTGATTTATGCTGTTCCTCTCTGCCACTGGCTACACTAGCCATCCTTCAGCGTGCACCTGTCAGAAGCAGTAAAAATCATTCACTGTGTCTTCTGTAGCTGAAAAGGAAGAACATGGAAGGAATTTCCAAGATGAATTTCAGGGCCCTTGTTAGAAACCCAAAACGCAAAAACACTTCTTAAAAATAGTAAAAGCTACCATCTGAGGGTGCACCAGGCCGAGCGCTATTCTAAATGTTTTATGTATGTGGTTTCATTGAATCCTTACAACCACCCTGGGAACTAAATTCCATTTTGATTACCATTGTCCCCATTTTACAGATGAGGAAATTGAGGCCCAGAGAGCGCTTTGCTTAAGGATCTGGAGCTAATAAGGAAAGAGGGCAAGATGTGAACTCAGGCAGACGAACCCCGGAGCCTGCCCTGTTCTCCATGCTCGTTATATGATTCTACACAACTCCCACCATGAGACATCCCTCCTGCTGGAGCAGTTGGGACCTCGTTTTTTTTTTTTTAAGACTTCATATTTTTAGAGAAATTTTGGGTTTAAAGCAAACTGAGAGGAAGGCGCAGAGATTACTCATAACCCCCACAACTCCCCTCTCCCCGACCCCGCCACTTCCCCAAAGCATGCCCTCTCACCACCTCCTTAAAGGGGTCTATTACACCTGAAATATCCACAGTGACACATCATCGTCACCCAGAATCCGTAATTTACCTTCGGGTTCAGTCTTGATGGTGTGCGTTCATGGGTTTGGCCAAATGTCTAATAACACATTGTCCTCATGATAATATTACACAGACCACTCTCATGGTCCTCGAGATCGTCTCCGCATTTTCGCCCCGCCTTGAGGTGGGGCCCAAGATCCAGCATCTCTAACAAGCTCCGGGTGACATTGTTCCGGCAGTCCTTGGACGGAACTTGGGATAGAAAGAGCCTTCTGTTTTTGCAGGAGGCATGGTTCCTGTCCTTTCTTCACTTACCCTGTCTCCGTGGCATGAGCTGAGCTCAGCCTGTGCACGAAGCTGGATACAAATTCATGGCAGGGAAACATGATATTTGGCAATCGGTGGGGATCCAGATTCAGCACATATGCGTCTATGGATTTCTCCCTTCCTTCACTCGTTGGCTAAAAAGGGATCATATTTAGTGTCTCTCCAAGAGAAAAGCCAACAACGGCCTCAGATCCACAGGGCACAAACGCGTAGCCCTCTCTTTTTAGGGAAAGAGGGTTGCTAAGGCACTTGGAGAGGGTTCAGCATTGGTCTTGGGCTGCAAACTGGTTTTTAACTTTATGTAACACTTTGGCCCTTTTCCCAAATGGAAGTGTTTCGAAACTGTTTGACGTCCCTGCTCTGGGATGTCTATAAAGAGACAAATTGTCCTTTCATATGAGCTGACTTGGCAGGAGAGCGTGGTCTGTCCCTCTTGCTGTCCAGAAATCGCCTAAACCTGTGGCCTGTAACCTCTTCCTTTTTGATCTTTCCCCAGGGTCCACTTGGAGGCCGGAGTCTGCCAGTAATGTTCCCTTGGTTTGCGTTCAACTGCAGGAAGTTGTCGTAGGTGTAACTGTTAGGCCAGGATCCTCAGTGTACGAGAAGAACAACTTATATTTTTGAAATTCAGTCTCATTTCCATTTCAAGCCCCCATGTCACTAGAGTGGAAAACATTTAATTGCAGTTTTCTTCCTATTTCTTCCTATTCTGGGATTGGATTTAAATGTGGGGGAGCTAGATATCTGATGATCTTAGCTACTCTTTAATGTACTCTTTTTATATATATATTTTAAAGATTTTTATTTATTTACTTGAGAGAGAGAGAACACAAGTGGGGGAGAGGAGCAGAAGGAGAGGGACGAGCAGACTCCTCTCGGAGCAGGGAGCCAGGATGTGGGGCTCAGTTCCAGGGTCCCAGGACCATGATCTGAGCTGAAGGCAGATGCTTAACCGGCTGAACCACTGAGACACACCAGTGTACTCTTTTTATAAGGGTGTTAGATGAGACATCTGCCACCCATTCTGATCCACCCTCATTGGCCCGAGCATGTCACCATGGAGACTTCCTTGTTCCCATTTGTAAGCTTCCTACGTGGCTTTACTTGCGTTCAAGATTTCCAACCAATATTTTATCTAAGATGAGAGTCCTTTCTAGGCCTAGAGTTTTAAAACATTAGAGCCAGGAAAATATTATTTTCCCCTACTTTTGAAATTCAGTCTCATTTCCCTTTCAAGCCCCCATGTCACTAGAGTGGAAAACATTTTTTTAAAAATTTTTAAATTTTTTAAAAAGATTTTATTTATTTATTTGACAGACAGATCACAAGTAGGCAGAGAGGCAGAGAGAGAGAGAGGAGGAAGCAGGCTCCCTGCCGAGCAGAGAGCCCAATGTGGGGCTCCATCCCAGGACCCTGGGATCATGACCTGAGCCGAAGGCAGAGGCTTTATTTAACCCACTGAGCCACCCAGGCGCCCCTAAAGTGGAAAATATTTAATTGCAGTTTGCTTCCTATTTCTTATTCCTATTTCTTCATTTACATCATCCCCTGAACCAATAAGCAGGCTGTGAAAAAAAAAAAAATGGAAGAAGGACCACCAAAGAGAAAACATGGGTTCAATTTGAAACAGATGAACTTGCTACAAAATCTTATGACCTAGATGAATGCCGTAGATCTAGGCGCGTTTTTTTTTTGACTCTTTTTCCACCCTGGACATGTTTTAATGATGCCATCATTCCCCTAAAAGCGAATCTTCACATTTGTTCTTCTCTATTCTGGTTCACACAGTGTCTGCCCAAAGAAGTGTAGAGTCCCAAGCGGAGGGAGATCCGGAGCTGGAGAAGGAAGGAGGGTAGCAGAGCACACCTGAGAACTTTGTAGGGTCATGGCTTGGAAAATGCAGTTGATCCTGATTGGCCCAGCTATGGGAGTTTGCAGCAAGGGTGATGAACTAGTGGTCATCAGCCAGTGAATGAGATAATACCAGTAGCAAATTTGCCTCGCTGTGTATTATAGGGTGGTGGTTAAGGTATTGACTTTGGAGTGAAAAAAACTACATTTGATTTCTGGTCCTGGCACTTCTTATAAAGTTGACTTTGAACAAGCTACTCTACCTTGCCGCTTTTTCAAATGCAGATAATAGGAGTATGTGGTAGGACTGTTTGAATGTTTGAATGAGATACCGTAATGCATGCTTGGAGCTTGGTATAATGAGTGCCTGGCCTTTTGCAAGCACAGAATTAATGGTAACATAATAGAATCGTATTCATTGGGTTGGTTTTCTGAAAATTTCCTCCAGTTATCTTCTAGGAGCTCCTTTGTGTGGTCCTTATTTATGAAGATGGAAAAAAAACCCAAGAGGGACAAGATCTTTATCGAACTATGCTTAAGGTCTTTAGGTAAGCATAGCCACTGATGTAGATTTGCCATCGTTCCCTGTACCATAGAAATTATGGTGCTAACACACTTTATTTTGGACACATTGATTTAGAAAACCTAAGACCCTGGTTTTAATACACAAGACTTGATGCAACTTGTGGAATATTCGCAAATGCTTGTTGTGGGAAGACTAGGTTAGGCCATACTTGTGGAATCATAACCAAAAAGTAAGACACATGGTTTGTAGTTGGCAAAGGAAAGGATATTTTTCACCTGAAACATGCAGCTCATTTACATGAATTGAGGCTGGATGTTTACAAGCTGCAAAGTTATAGACAATTTTCCAAAAGTCCATGAGCAGGGACTGGTAAAATTTCTAGTGCTCTGAACTGAATCTTATCATTACAAAGTTCCTGTATATGGATGAGTCTCAGTCTGTTGTCAGTAGCATGGTTTTGGGGCCTCTGCTCCGAATTTCTGGACTCCTTTTATCCAGGAACCTAAGCTTGATAATGACAAACATTTACCAGCTCTGAGTTCCAACAGGTTGGTTGCTATTATGTCACCCAGCTAATCTCCTGGGATGTCCCCATGGAGGCCCTCTTCCTGTGTATAGACCCTCCTCCACTTTTTATATTTTCTACCTTTGCTTTTTTCTTTCTGGCCTACTCTCAGAAAAAAACAAAATAAACATCATAGAGATTGACCAATATCATCTGGTATGGCAGAAGATATATCTTTGTGTAGTAGTATAATAAAATTTACCTCTTTCCAAACTTCTTGATTTTTTTTTTTAAGATTTTACTCATCCATTTGAAAGAGAGAGAGAGCGCGCGCACAGCGGGTGGTGGGGCAGAGGGAGAGGGAGAAGCAGGTGATATAAGAATTCTAAGTCTGGGGGCATCTGGGTGGCTCAGTGGGTTAAGTCTCTGTCTTTGGCTCAGGTCATGGTCTCAGGGTCCTGGGATAGAGCCCTGCATCGGACTCTCTGTTCAGTGGGAGCCTGCTTCTCTCTCTCCCTCTGCCTGCCTCTCTGCCTATTTGTGATCAAATAAATAAATAAAATCTTAAAAAAAAAAAAAAGAATTCTAAGTTTGTATGCAGTCAATAATATGTCATCAAAATATATAAGGCAGTATAATTTTCATAATAAAAATAAATATAATGCTGTTGAAAACTATATGTATAAGGCAAATATGGACAGAACTACAACTGCATTGGAAGATTTTAGCATATCTGTCTCAGTGGCTGATAAAATAAGTGAATAAAGAAATCCATATACAAAATTTGAAAAACACAATTAATAAACTTATGTATGTACAGATCTAAGGACCTGTACATAACATGTAGTCAACAACTAAAGAATACAGATTTATTTCAAGTGCACAATAAAAATTGTATGTGGAAACATAGAGGAAGTGTCATCAAATTTAAGAGTGCATATCAATGTTTGACTTCTAAACAAAATGCAGAAAAGTTAAAAATCTAGAACAACCAATGATGCTGAAATAACTAGACAGGCATATCCAAGAAGGGAACCCCGCCCTGCACATCACATCATATATAAAAATTAATTCAAATAAATCTTAGACCTCTCGGTAAGAGCTAAAGCTATAAAATTCTAGAAGAATCCATGGAAGAAAATCTTCATGGTCTTAGGGTAAGCAAAGATTTCTTAGGATAAAAAAGTGTGCTAATCATAAAATAAATGAATATGTTAGACTTCATCAAAATTAAAAATTTTAATTCAAAAGACAATGTTAAGAAAATGAAGAGCAGACCATAGACTCAGAGAAAATATTGACAATGCTTACATATGACCAATGATTTATGTCAAGAATAAAGGACTCTATATAGCTCAATGATAAAAGGGCAATAACCCAATAAAATTGGGCAAAATATTTGAATGGATACTTTATAAAAGATACTGTAATGGTAAAAAAGCAATGAAATAATGTTAAACATCCTTAGGTAAATGCAAATTAAGACCACTAGGATGGCTAAAATTAAAAAGGTTAACACCAGCAAATGTTGGTGGGGATGTGGAAAATTTAGAACCTAATTTATCACTGCTGGGAATGTAAACTTGTAGAAACTCTTTCAAAAAAAAAAAGTTGAACGGTTTCCTTTCTTTTTCTTTTCTTTTTTAATTGAATTTTTTCCCTTTGTCTTTTTCACTCCTCGCCCTACCCCTCTCCCTTCCGGCGACCAACAATTTGTTCTCTGTATTAAAGGGTCTGTTTGTTTCTTTTTTCTTTGTTCATTTGTTTTGTGTCTTAAATTCCACATATGAAAGAAATCATGTGGTATTTGTCTTTCTCTGATTGTACTTAGCATTATACCCTCTATGCCTACCCATGTTGTCGCAAATGGCAAGATCTCATTCTTTTTTTATAGTTGAGTAATAACCCTCCTTATATATATCACATCTTCTATATTCATTCTTCTATGGTGGATACTTGGGGTGCTTTCATATCTTGGCTATTATAAATAATGTTATAATAAACATAGGGGTGCATATATCTTTCTGAATTAGTGTTATTGTTTTTTGGGTATAAATATCCAGTAGTAGAATTACTGGATCATATAGTAATTCTATTTTAAATTTTTTGAGGAGCCTCCATATTGTCTTCCATAGTGGCTACACCAATTTGCATCCCTACCAAAGAGTCCACAGGATTCCTCTTTCTCCACATCCTTGCTAATCCTTATTTCTTGTGTTTTTGATGTTAGCCATTCTGACAGGTATAAAGTGACATCTCATTGTGGTTTTGATTTGCATTTCCCTGATGATTAGTAATGTTGAATATCTTTACAGGTATCTGTTGGCCATCTCTATGTCTTCTTTGGAAAAATGTCTATGTAGGACCTCTACCCATTTTTTAATCAGATTTTTTTTTTTCATGTTGAGTTGTATAAGTTCTTTATATATTTTAGATATTAACTTTCTTATAAAGTTTATACATTTTTCATAGGAATCAGAAGTTTCACTCCTAGGTATGTTCATAAAATAAATGAAAACATACATCTACCAAAAGGACAGGACTGGAGATCTTCCCTGACTTATGATGGAGTTATATCCCAATAAAGTCATTGTAAGTTGAAAATATCATTAAGTCGAGGAAGATACCTAACTTACTGAATATCATAGCTTAGCCTAGCCTACCTAAACATGCTCAGAACACTTGCTGGGCAAAGTCTTCTAACATAAAACCTATTTTAGCTCATGTAACTTACTGAATACTGTACCGAGAATAAAAAACAGAATGGTCAAGGGGGATAGAATGGTTGTCCATGTATCAGTTGTTTGCCTTTCTGATTGCTGGGTTGATAGGTTGCTGCAGCTCACTGTCCCTGCTCAGTATCATAGAGTAGATCAGACCTTATATTGCTAACCTGGGAAAAGACCCAAGTTCAAAATCCAAAGTACGGTTTCTATTGAATACGTATCACTTTGGCATCATGGTAAAGTCTAAAAACCGTAAGTCGAACCATCATAAGTCTGGGACCCTCTGTACAGAGAGATGTTTATTGTAATTTTATTTATAAGAACAAAAATGTGGACGCAACCCAGATGTTCGTTGGTGAATGGGCAGATTGTGACATGTCCATTCAATAAAATACTCCTTCAGTGATAAAAAGAAACAAGCTACTGATCCGTGTAACAACATGCCTGTGTCTTGAGAACATTATGATGCATGACAGAAGGTCAAGGGTGTATGACTTTATCCATGTGAAATCCTCTGGTGGATGACACTAGTCTTGTAGTGACTGAAAGCAGTTTAGCAGTTGTCTGGGGCTGAGGGAGAGACAGAATATTTTCGAGTGAAGAAAATGTTCTCTATCTTAGTTGTGGTGGAGGTTATGTAAGTGTTTACATTTTTTCAAAACTCAGCAAACTGTATACTAAAATGTGTCCATTTTTTGGGAGGCAACTATTCCTAAATAAAATTGATTTAAAAAGAAAAAAAATCAATAAAAAATATTCAGAAATGTGCTTCTAAGTAAACCATGGGAAGAAGAGGCTACAGAAATAGAGTAGTAGGGATCATAAAAAAAAAATCACTGTTCATATGGAACCTAATTTTTCATGGAGTTCTAGTGTAAACTAGTGTAAATTTAGTGGGAAATAAGATTGTTTCCAAATTATCACTGTTGTTAAGGTGGGACAAAACTTAAGACAGCGATGTAAATAATTGGAGAGAGGTGCTGATAGAGTTCTAAATGGCTGAAACATGCATCAACCGTAGTCTGGGCTGGAGAGCCCATGTCACCTCTCCTTGTTTTAAGCTATATACGCCCCTCACTGAGATCATAGCTCTATCAGAACAGGCACGTTATAGATCCTCCATAATGCTTTGCATTTCGCTCACGGGGTGTACAACGTTGTGTGCTGTTCCCATTCCCTGGCTTCCAGGAAGTGGGGAGAGTGAATATTTGACTCAACTCCAAATAATGGGCATACTGACCTTTGGAGAGAAGAAAGCTACATTCAAGGTATCAAAGAACCCCCTGCAAAGGTTTGCCCTAATGATGCTACATCCGTAAAATTCGCCTCTCCTTAAATTCATGTTTCTAAAAAACACGCAACAACAGAGAAAATGCCTGTGAAGGAATGCTAAGTAAAAAAAAAAAAAAAAAAAAAAAAAGCAGGTTACGAAATTCGATAGACACCTTCCTAACAACTGTATATAAAGCAGGTGGATAAGAAAAAGGATGGGAAAAATGTAGCAAATTCTTAACCTTGGTAGAGGTGGGATGGTAGGATTCAGGGTGAAATATATTTTCGTTCTCCGATTTTTTACCAAAACAAAGGAAATTCGAATGCATCAATTCTGTTCAATGGCAGGGCCCACTTCCTCCCTTTCAGAAATGCCTGTATGCGCGGCAAGGAGGGAGGGAAGATTGAATGTGTTGACTTTTGACAGACAGGAAGGACTGAAATTCACCATTTGCTTTTCAATCTTTAAGTACACAATCAAATTATACAAAGGTAAACAGCAGGCATCCTTTCCAGCCTTGAGTCTCAGAAGAGAGGTACCAAAAGCTCTCCTTCCCAAATTCCCTCTCTCACTGACCCGCCATGACCTAGAGATTTCAGGGCTGTGGCCAGGAACAGGGTTCTGGTCCGGAGCAGAAAAAAATGGGAAGGCACACAAACCCTTAGGGAGCATAGGAGCAGGGAATGAATGGGATTGTCTCATGAGATAACTTCTTGCCCAGAACCAAGAAGGAAATCAGCAAGACCATACACCCTGATAATTCTGTCTGCCATGGGCTTGGACACATCCTGTCCACAACAGCCCAAAGGAAGCTTGGACTTCAGACTTAGAGAAACGTGGGAGGAGAACCATTTGACCTTGGACAAGTTACTTACCTTTGCTGACCCTCAGCGTGCCCCTTGAAAAAGGTGGGTAGTAACAGCTATCAATATTATCCAGATTTTTTTTTTCTGATGTTTTAAACATCAGAATCTCACTCAGGCCAACTTGAGTACAACAATGGAGAATTTATTTGATGGCTGCTGGAGTATCCTCTAACTGAAGAAGAAAAAGGAGGAGGAGTAGAAAGCCGCCAGCAAACCAGAAAACGATGATGTCTCCTTTCCTCTCTTACTTTTCTCTTTCTCCTGTCCTCATGCTTCCAGTCCACCCTCTAGGCCAGCTTCTGAGCTAATTATGGGGGCGGGTGGGTGGGGGGATTGCTGTATAAACTTGGCGGTGAAAGTGGTTATTTTAAAAATACTTGCTTGGGGACTTTCCGTGTTGGTGACACAGGTCCTCAGAATTGTTTCTTGTATTGAGTAAAGTGCTACAGTTTCTGCTTCTTGTCTTGGCTGCTACGAAAGTCTGCCTGAAGGGCCTAGAAACAGCCACGCCATGTTTTCCACTGCATCAAAGTGGGCTGTTGGCCTAGGATGTGATGTGTCCACGTCCTTCTTCTGCACACTATTTTTCCTCCACAAGCTGGTTTTGTTGGGTTGTAAAATTTCAACAGCCGCTCAAGAGTGAGGGGAGTGGATGAGAAAGCCCCCTCCACTTTTTTTTTTTAACTTGCACAACAGTGGAAGAAATTGTTCATGACGAGGACTAATGTTTTGTGAATTAATACACCCCATTCTTCATAGGCATGATTGCAAAGAGATTGACCAGAGTGGAGAGGGAGGAAAAGAGACTAAAGCCAGAAATACTAACAGTTTGATTTTCATCTTACCACTATGGATAAATTCTACCCCGTGAGTCAGGACATGCTTCCGTGAAATATAAAATTCCCACTTTTAATAACTATCAAGAAGGTCATTCTACTGTTTCACAGTTAAAATCGACAACCTTGATCCACAGAGCGGCTGGCCTTTTCCAAGTTCCAAGAAGAGACACTGACTGGACCAGCTTGGACAAGCTGCCCCTTACTAGACCCATCAACTGGGGCCACATCATGCAAAATGGCTTCCAAGGGTTCACCACTCTGGATAAGGGGCACAGCGACAGGGGCATGGGAGGCTGGACCTCCCCTTTGTGAAGCATCTGCCTCACATCCTCAGGAGGTGAAGACTGGATTTACATTAAAACCCCAGCGCCATGTTTGAAATGAAACAAAACGAGCATTTGTTTCCTTTCCTGAAGCATGGCCCCGTTTCCTGAGAGCTCAGAATGACTGAATCAACTCTTGGTTCTGCTGATGTCTCTGTGCCAGGGCGGGGGTAAAATGGTACGTGTTTCTAAGAACCCAAAGAAACTGTTGAAGTAAGCAAGTAGCTGTCAGGGGTATCTCTTAATTTTCATTTTATTCACGAAATACACACTCCTGGTACTATTTCAGGTCTACACAGAGCTGAAGCTCGACCTCCCGGGTTATTTCGAAAATCCTCACGGTAGTCCTTTGGAAAGGGTGGACATCAAATCCCCATGTTGTAAACATGTTCTGTGTCACTCAGTGGAGGTCACCTTGGAAACTTGTCCAAGGTGACGTGAATTAGGGGTGCAATTTCACTCAGGTCCCGGCATTCCCAGCCTAATGTCATGTTCGCTAGACAAGGCAGGGTCCTTTCAGGAGTTTCACACTCGTCAGTAGCTCCAGACATTTATTTCAGCAGAACCTGGTGTCTGTTCGAGCTTGGCCAGGTTCGTTCGGTCCATAATGACTGTTGGGTGTGGGCTAGGCGTATGGGTCCTGCCCTGAGTTAAGCTTAGGAGGCAGCTTCAGGATTATAATGTTGTTGAACAAATAGTTCTAGGGCTGGTTTAACTTACTTTATCCTAAATCCTACTTAGAAAATGTATAGAGTATTTTGAATTAGATCAGAGAGAAGGGAAACTTGAAAACTTTCCTACCCTTTGACCAAGCATTTTACTTGAAGGTGTTTCTAATTTTTTCACCAGTATAAACAACTTTGCAGTGAACCTTTTTTTCCCCTTCTTCTTCCTACACACATCTTTGTAGTACTGTTTCTGGTATTTCGTGAGGATAGATTCTTAGAAATGGAATTTTGGGGGCGCCTGGGTGGCTGAGAGGGTTAAGCCTCTGTCGTCGGCTCAGGTCATGATCTCAGGGTCCTGGGATCAAGCCCCACATCTCTGCTCGGCAGGGAGCCTGCTTCCTCTTCTCTCTCTGCCTGCCTCTCTGCCTACTTGTGATCTCTGGCAAATAAATAAATAAAATCTTAAAAAAAAAGAAATGGAATTTTGGATTCCAGGTATATGGGATAATTAATTAATTAATCAACAACTTAATTAATTAATTTGCCAAGTAATTAATATTTAAGGGTTTACAATCATAGCAGCAATATGAGAGTGTGTTTGGTTTTGCTTTCTTGCTAACAGTGGATATTATCAACATCTGTTAAATATTTGCTGCAATAATTTTGATCTCTTTAGAGTTTAAATGAGGTGTAGCATATTTTCATGTTTGTTCATGATTTGTGTTTCTTTTCCTATAGTCTGTTCTTATCTTTCACCTAGTTTTGTTTGTTTCCTGTTGAGATGTTTGCCCATTTCTTAATGATTTGCAGTAACTCTATATTTGATATTATTTCTTCATCCATTGTAACAGCCGAAAATATTTCCGGCCACTATTGGTCTGTTTGTTTTTAACCTTGTTTCTGGTGCTGTTTGTAGTGTAGATTTTCTATTGTTGTGTTGTCAAATCTATCAGATCTGTTCATTTACACCTTCTCAGTCTTATATCTTGCTTAGGCAGGCTTTCTTAGCCATAAATCAATAAAAATATCTTTCTGGTTTTTTTTTTTTTTTTCCTAATGCTTTTGTAATTTTGTGGTTTATCTTTCAGTATGTAATCTATCTGGAATTTGTTTTTGTGTACGGCATGAGGGAGGGATCTAACTGGTTTTTTCAAAACAGAAAATCTCGACACAATTATTAAATACTGTTTCTTTTTCTCCTCACTTTAAAAAATGCTACATCATCTACAATGTGCTCACATATTCATGCTTCTGTTTCTGGGCCGAAAATAATTGATTCTAATATGTAACTGTCACCCAGTCAGAATTAGGCAGATTTTCAGTTTCGGAATATCAAAACCAAATTACTTTTCTTGAAAGGAATAGTCCTATCTCAACTCTGATAATGCTTTTGCCACTCAGATCTTCAGCATTTATGGCTGATTTTCTTTCATCTCCTGCACGCTGTTCTGCGTTACTCCTGAAACATCTTACCGTGTGAATAGGCCTGATTTCTCCAATAGGCCGTGGCAGGTCTGGTAGCTTTATCTCTTGCATATTCCCCACGACTCTTAGGTTTTATGTGGAGCCCTGAACTCAGCCAATTTCAACAGACTTTGCCTTTGGATTTTATTCTTTAGGCCTTGTTTTTGTTTGCTTCCAGGAGAAATCACAATATCCCGGGTTCTTAGAAGTAGGAAGGAGTCATAAGTCCTCGGAAGCACATAAAACTTCCCACTTCTAACACTTCTAAGTTTTTGGTTTGAGGGTTAGCCCTAGAATCTGAATTTTTTTTTAAGATTTTATTTATTTATTTGACAGATAGAGATCACAAGTAGACAGAGAGGCAGGCAGAGAGAGAGAGAGAGAGAGAGAGAGAGGGAAGCAGGCTCCCTGCTGAGCAGAGAGCCCGACTCGGGGCTCGATCCCAGGACCCTGAGAGCATGTCCGAGCCAAAGGCAGAGGCTTTAACCCATTGAGCCACCTAGGTGCCCCTAGAATCTGAATTTTTTAAACACTAGGCCTTTGCTCTTCCTGTTAACTAGTCTCTCATTTGTAAATAAGGTGATAATTGGACAACCAGAGCTGTGAGAACAAAACCTCTGGTGTGGCAAATGATTCTCCAGTGCTGCTGTTTCTAGTTTCTAACCAGAGACGCTACAAATAAACTCCTGGGTCTTACTATTCCAAAGACTCCTTGGACATTTACTTCAATGCAATAAACTGGAGATCTCCTAACAAAACAGAACCAGAAAAGCCAAGAAAAGAAAGAAAAGAAAAATCTCAAAGCACTAGATTGTGAAACTTCTCTGTTGAGTGTCTTGTATCCTTTCAGAATAAAGGAGAATTAGGCATGACACCTTCACAAGTCTCCTCTGAAAGCGCCATCAGAAGAAAGATTCCAACGCTAACATCAGTCCGTTGCCGTGGAAGCTGACCCAGAATGAACCACTGCTTTCTTTTTCACCACCATCTCTTCTGGAAATTATTAAGAGATAGATGCCAGAGACAAGAATTTGAGAAAATGCCAGCAGTTTGCTTGATCTGGTTCTTTAGAGATGCAAATGTGCAAAAGGAATTACGAACACGATGGATGGAATGATAATATTTTATCCTGTCATCTCTACATCAAGGCTTAATTGGGTCTTGCTTAAAAAAAAAAAAAAAAAAAGACAAACGGGTGCTCTGTTTTTCAAGAGGAGAGGAGATGTCTAGATCTTTTACTTCTGATAATTCAAGTCCAGACTCCACAAATTAGTTCATTTATAAAGGATTCCATTTCTCAATGTCAATGTATAGACAGTCCCCCACTTAACGATGGTTCAACTTAATGACCATTTTTTTGGACTTTACAATAGTGTAAAAGAAGAATACATTCAGTAGAAACTGTACTTCAAATTTTGAATTTTGGTCTTTTCCCAGGCTAGTGATAAGTGATACCAAAAGTGATCTCAAGTTTTTTCCTTTGGCTCTTTTAAGAGAGGTGCCTGCTGTAGGTTGAATTGTGTCCTCTCCATGCACAAAGTTCAAATATTGAAGTCCTAACCTCCAGAACCTCAGAACGTGACCTTATTTAGAAGTAGGGTCATTGCAGATATAGTTACTTAGGATGAGGTTAGACTGGAGTGGGGCCCACACATACGGAGAAGGCCACGTGAAGAGGAAGGCCGAGATCAGGGTGATGCATGGAAACAAAGAATTGGCAAAAATCTCCAGCAAGCCACCAGAGGCTAAGAGGGAGGCATAGAATGGATTCTCCTCTCCAGCCCTCAGAAGAAACCAACCCTTCCAACCTTGATTAAGGTCTTCTGTCTTCCAGAACTGCGAAAGAATACATTTCCTTTATTTTAAGCCCCCCCCTGTGTTTGGTGCTTTCTCATGGCCACCCCAGGAAACTAATACAGGGTTAAATTTACTTTCTTGGAAAGTAGTTGATTTTTCAGGCATGTGTGGTTGAACCAGAGGAATCAGCTTTGAGTCCAGGTCATTGGAGACAAATGATAAAGACTGATTTACAATCTGATTTAATTAAAAGCAAACTTTTATTCAACACTTCCTCTGGAAGCATCCATACTGGATGCTCAAGGGGGCTTTAAAGGTAAGAGATGGATCATCTCCTTAAGGAACAGTCTAAGAAGGGATAGGAAAGCATAAGAAAAAGCAGACATAGCTCCATAAAATAGTCCTGTAAGATAGGTCCAAATGCTCCTGGACTTAAGCATAACAAATTATGTTGGGATGATTAAGACAAGTTTTTCATTTTTTTTTTCTTTTTTAGAAGGGCTCATATTTGACCTAGTCATTAAACACTGGTAAAATTTTGACGGGTAGAAATTGTTGGGAGAATAAGGGGAGAAAGTAGTGGGAGAAAATTCAAAGTTGTTTTATTCTATTGTGAACCCGAATTGTGGGGATTTGAAAATACGATGTTTATAAAGTCCAACTTATGGCACAAAATTTAGAATTATTCTTATTCCTCAAGTTACAAACACAGCTTGTATAATTTCTAAATGGGTAGGACTGAATGGATAGTAAACTGTGTTCAAATTGTTACTAAATGTAGATGCCTCTTTTTTTTTAAGATTTTATTTATTTATTTGACAGAGAGAGATCACAAGCAGGCAGAGAGGCAGGCAGAAAGAGAGGAGGAAGCAGGCTCCCCGCTGAGCGGAGAGCCCGATGCGGGGCTCAATCCCAGGACTCTGGGATCATGACCTGAGCTGAAGGCAGAGGCTTTAACCCACTGAGCCACCCAGGTGCCCCTGTAGATGCCTCTTTTACTGGTAAAGCCAATTATGCACTCTTCCATGTTGTTACTGTAATTATTCCAGAAACCAATCTGTTGTTTGTACGGTTTGGAAATTCTATGATTGTGGCAATTATTATGCTGTTCTTTTAACACTTACAATTATTAATAATGTACTATCTTTAGGTGTTATGTAACAATATTATCTAAACTCTTATTATGTGCTGGTGCTAAACCCAATACGGAGAAATGTGCCTAAAAAAAGATCGATAGCTTTGCAGCTATGCTAGATGTGGGAAAATGCTCCAAAGGCAACGGCACAGGGTTTATCATCACAATAAGGGTAATTTAGAAGAATTCTCTCTGCAGAACATGAGAGCTAGTGTTGAAAAAGACCAAAACAAGTGGGTACACCTTAGGCTCACAAAAACTCTGTAATTGGACAAAATAATGAGGGTACATGGAAAAACGGATAGCTACCCATCTGAAAGAATAGTTTTGATTGTAGCTTTATGTGCTCAGTGAATATATACTCCAAACTTTGTAGATGTTCCCCCAGGATAATTGCTCCTGAGATACATGAATTGAAGAAACACACTCCTTGTGCAAAAATAGGACTGCCTCTAGCCGAGAAGGTCCACCAGGATGGGAGGCAGTAAGGGTGGAAAAGCTCAATGAGCTAGAGAAAATATGAGTGGTTTAGCTTGGTGGGAGCATAAAGGAGCAGGAATTGGACTGGAAAAGGGTCTGAGGAGCACCCACGGGCTGCCTCCATCTCCCAGGTAAAGCAGGTAGTAGGGAAACGACTGAAGGATTTGAGCAGGGCAGTTGTGTTGTCTCTGAGAAGGTAAATACTCGCCAAAGCTGAACATTAAGTGAATGATTCCTCAGAGCCCTCCTGGAGAACGTTATCACTACCTACACTACACATCATGTGATATGTACCCAGGTCCAGAGATCCAACACAGGTGTGCTCATCATATTCCTCTCCTGCCAAGACAGAGTATGTCATGTCCCCCACCCCTGCCTTTGGCAGAAGGAGACATGACAGGTACTTGCTCCTGATTCCTGGAGTCTCCAAATTCTAGGGAATCAGGGAAAGCAGCTCTGAAATGCTTTGGGTTCATATAAATGGCAGCTCTTTTTCTTTCCTTTTTTAAGGGTACGTTGCTGGCAGAATCACACAGCTGTTCCCTGAATCAAAGATCAACTTGTGAGATTAGTTTTTACTGGTGGTGTAGGGTTAATTGCTTCTGTAAAACATCTGCTCCATAATTAGAAAACAAAGATTCCTTTGCCCCGACTGAATGTAATTACTTTTGGCTACCAGAGGGAAAGTTTCGGGATCATCATCAAAATGCAATGAGGATTGTTTGCAGGGGGATTGTTCTTCTCTATTTTATTCTTTCTAGAAAAGTAGCGAGGAGACTGTAGGAAGATCTGTATTTATTACTGCTTTATAGGCTGTAAAAGAATAAAGCAAAACTCCCCAATTGGTGTAGGCTTAGTAATACAGTTGAAGCAGACCCCAGTGAATTAAATTCAGTCAATTCAAAGGCATTTCATTTTGGAAGGAAGTGAGAGCATATCGGAGTTAGGGTTTTTCCAACCAAGTCCATAAATAGTGGCAATTCTAGGGCATCATTCACCCCTTTGAGTTTAAGATCTGTTCTGGCAAAACATGACTATTTTGGATGCCTCAGGCTTGTTCTCATCTGCAGTTCCGGTCCGTATCCTATGGTTGCAGCCTGGCTATGATTCCATCTCCCTAACAGAGGGCTACTGTCATGTTTGATTGTCCAAGTATCTCTCTCTCTCCTTCTCCATGTGTCTCTTCTGCCATACTCACCACCTCATGCCTCTGCCTCCTGAACTCTCCATTCTTCCTACAGTTCTCCCTACATCATAACCGGGCCCTGACCTGACTCTCTTCATTCAGTCTTGTGAGCTTCTCAGTCTCAACCCTACTCTGCTTTCTCTAGTTTCCTAAATGCATCCCCTTCAGATTTTTCATTTCTGCCTTGCAAATTTCCCAAAGCAGATTCCCTCCTGGAGCTAGTGTAATAAGTTGAAGGACATTTGTTCCTCTCTTTTTACTCTTCCAAAGTCCTTGTCCTATGCAGGCCACTCTTTCCCTGACCAGGAATGCTGGTCAATACGTATTCCTTCCCAGGGGACTTCATCCTTTTCTTTCCATTACCTTCTATTTGTGGGAATTTGCAGGGCATATCCTATTCTTCTGAGCTCCAGATCCATGTAGTCAACCAACTGAATAGCTCCTCTTTGATGCTGTATTTTTTCTTAGGACTTCTATACAAATCCCAGGCCAAATGGTTGAAAACAATAGAATTTGTTAGATAACATAGTGATGTTAGAATTACTTTTATTGGTAAAAACAATAGCTTTTCAGCTAGCATGAGGATTGTTATGAATGAGCTCTCACTGGAGAAAGGAAAGTATTTGGGTTGTGTGTGTTGGCAAACATGGTTTGGAGGCGCCCCTTATCATGAGCAAAATATGAGAAGCTTGCAAGCTGGTAGCCTATTCTCCTAGAGTGAGCATCTGAGGCCGGGTCCTTGAATGATCTTGTGTTCAGCCTCTGACTCTTCGACGGTTCTGGGTTCCTGAAAATCCAACTGAGAGTAGTTGAGTGGTGCTTCTGGAAGGTTGTGGTGATTGTCTTGGCCAAAACTTTTCTAATTAAGGTGCTGTTCATAGCTCCCAAAAGGCAGAGAGCTGGGACTTCATTTTAATCTACAACATAGATTGCATGACCTGTTTTGTTTCTGCTTGCCAGTAAGTGTTGAATAAATGTCCAAGCAGGAGGGAGAATTTGGCCTGACATTTTCTTTCCTTATGACCTACTAGGAAGGTTGGAAAAGAATAGCTAAACCTTCCCCACTCTAAATTTCAGCATCTCTCATTACCTACAGAAGGAACTTAGATGTTGTGCGAGACCCTTAGGTCAGTTCACAACATAAGCACATGTAAAAATAATAGACAACTTCAGCCATCAAATTATGAATTGAAACAGACTTCAAGCAGACAAGTATGAAGTTCTTTATTTGGACAACTTAGAGTTGTTGCTCTAAAGGAAAATGTCTTTTAAGTTCCAGAAAATATCTAGTGGAAGGTGGAAAAAGAGGAACTCAAAGGTTAGCTGATGGCCACATTAAAAGCCAAGAGGGTAAGGATACAGACACCCACGCTGGGGACACAGCTATGGTTGAGCTGGAGCCCTTTTGAATCCAAGGATCATGATGAGAAGACTGGTTGGGAAAAATGTGTTCCATCGCAATTATCTTTGCTCATAAGGATTTGTGACTTATTTGCTTCCTTCTCTTTAAAAAATGTTATGTAAATTCAAAAAAATGTAAATTCAAAAATTCAATTAGTTAACATGTAGTGTATTATTAGGTTCAAGGTAGAGTTTAGGGATTCATCCATTGCATATAATACCCAGTGGTCATTACATCCAGTGCTCTCCTTAATGCCCATCACCCAGTTATCCCATTCCCCCACCCGCCTCCTCTCTAGCAATGCTTGGTTTGTTTCCTATGATTAAGTCTCTTATGGTTTGCCTCCCTCTCTGTTTTATTTTTTAAGATTTTCATTTATTTGAGAGAGAGCGAGAGAGCACAAGGTGGTGGTGGTGGGGGAGAGGTACAGGGAGAGGGAAAGGGAGAAGCAAACTCCTCACTGAGCAGGGAGCCTGACACGGGGCTTGATCCCAGGACCTTGGGATCACGATTTGAGCTGAAGTCTATACACATATATACACACACACACACACACACACACACACACATATATATATATGAAGTCTATACACATATATATATACACACACACATATATATATCTTGATTTAAGAGAAGCAAATATGATACATACATATTTGCTTCTCTTAAATCAAGACCAGACAAGGGCCAGATACCAGCAAGGCCATGACAGCAGTGACCTACCAAATAGTAGGACAATGTGGTTAAGGACAGACCTATCTGGTGTGAGGAAACAGCAGTTAGCGTTCAAGCCCTGCCTTGTCATTGTCTTCCTGCTCTGCTTTTCCTCTGGTTTGAGATGCAAGATTGGCATCTTGGGGACCAAAGAGCAAATAGCAAGCAACTCCCAAGAGGAGATTTTATTCTGGGGTGAACATTGTCTCAACTAACAAAATATTTCACTGTGTATTTTAATCTCTGGACAGGACAGTGGTAAGAAAAGTGGATCAATGAGCGAAGGATATGCCTTCCACTCCTCCTTCCCTACTTTCATTTTTAAATGTTGTTAAATGGATCCCACATTGACTTCCTTTCATGCCAAGGCTAACTGCTTTATTCCTTATTCAGTCATCACAGCATACTGATCTGTTCCTTGGCTTCTGGATGGTTGGTGTTTGCAACCTCAGCAGGGATATGAAGAAAGGGAAAGAAAGAAAGAAAGAAAGAAAGACTGATTGGCTAGTCCAGAAAGGAAAGGGCTAGGGACAATATGCTTTTGAAAAACTGAAAGGAACAGCTGGTAAACTTTCCTGAAGGCTACGGCTCTTCGTTCTCCAGATGCTAACTTCTTTACCTTAAAAAGAGTCACAGAGAGAATCATCCTCGTTGGGAGGTAAACCAGCTGGCTGACGAAATAGCAAGGATGCATGCATTGGCTCACCTCCTTTCCTGCTCTGGGGCAGGGCCTGACATCTTTATACATGGCGTGATGGCTCTGGAAACCCAGAGCACCTTTCTGTGAAATGCTCCCAGGCCATGCCAATATTTCCAGAGTTTGGAGGTCCAGGACTACTTTTTAAAAATTAATTAATTCTCTACTTCCTTATTTATTTTATTGAGGTACAGTGGCCATAGAACATGACTTTCAAGTGTACAACATATGTTCGATATTTGTACATATTGTGGAGGGATCACCACAGTAAGTCTAGCTAACATCTGTCACCATACAGAGTTACAATTTTTTCTTGTGATTCTACTTTTGAGATCTACTCTTAGCAACTTTAAAATATGCAATACGGTATTAACTATGGTCATTATGCTGTATGTTAGCTTCCCATGACTTAATTATAACTGGAAGCTTGTGTTTCTACTTCCTTCATCTATTTCTTCCATCCCTCATCCCTTGCCTCTGGCAACCACCAATCTGTTCTGTGTATCTACAGACTTGGGGTTTTTTTTGTTGTTGGTTTTTTAAAAATTCCACATGTAAGTGAGATCATATGGTATTTTTCTCTGTGTGACATTTCCCTTAGCAAAATGCCCTCAAGGTTCTTGCGTGTTGTTGCAGTAGCAAGATTTCATTCTTTTCTCTCTCTCTCTCTCTCTCTCTCTCTCTCTCTTTTTTAGAGAGAAAGATTGAGAGAGTGCAAGTGGGGGCGATAGGAAGAGAGGGAGAGGGAGAGGGAGAGAATCTCAAGCAGACTCCATGCGCAGCACAGAGCCCAAAGTGGGGCTCATCTCACAACCCTGAGATCATGACCTGAGCTGAAATCAAGAGTCGGATGCTTAACTGACTGAGCCACCCAGGTGCCCCCAGATTTCATTCTTTTTTATGGCTAAATAGTATTGCATTATGTTATCTTTATCCATCTTTGTCCCTCAATTGTTGTAGGTTGTCTCCATAGCTTGGCTATTGTGAATAACTGCAATGAACATAGAGGTACATATATCTTCTTAAATTAGTGTTTTCATTTTGTTAGATAAAAACCCAGAAGTGAAATTGGTGTCTTATCTGGTAGTTCTAATTTTTTTAAAAATTAAAGTATAATTAACATACAGTGTTATATTAGTTTCAGGTGTACAATGTAACAATTCAGTATTTATGCACATTACTCAGTGCTCACCATGCAGGCGGATCCAAGCAGAAAGACACCATCAGGTGCCCGTGGCATGAGAAAATGGGAAAGAATCAAGCAGAGCACATCTTATGGGAGCAAGGGAAGTTCAGTGCAAGTGTGGACAGGGCCCCGCTGAGCTGGTGAATGCTTCGTGGTAGACTGGCCAAATTATATCCCTTGGACTGAGATCCTCATTAAAGGCCTACACCTCAGAGACATTTTGGCCGACCGAGGCGCATCATTATGAAGACTGGGCATGATAACAGTAATTTAAATGAAGTTAAAAGAGCGGTCTAAATGAGAACAGGTACTCATGTTTCAACCGCTCTCAAGACGTCTCCATGGGATGAAGAAAATCCACTGGAGGAATAATGAGCAAAATCATCTTTTGAAGGTGACCTTTACCAGCCGTGGTGAGCAAGGCTGAGAAACAGGGAGCTCATTCCACATCTTGAAGGGTTCTGTTGTTTCAAGTCATGCCAGTACAGAACCACTTTTGGCACCAGCTTGTGACTCAGTCATGTTCTGTCAGAGCTTTGCGTCCAACGCTTGCCTTGTCTTTGCTAGCAGAGCTAAGTGGCCACCTAGTCCCCCACGAGGGGAGCGGCAGAACCCCTCTCTCAGGGAGTCCTCGATGGAGACTGCGGCATATTTCCCTGCACCTGTCCCTAGCTGTGTCACGGCTGTCTTTCATACCCTCTGCACCCATCAGGGTGACGGTGAGCTTCTTGGGAGAAAGGGAGGAGTCATTTTCTCGCTGCACTTTACGACACCCAAAAGAGGAAATGCACAGCATAGGTGTGGGAGTTTGGCTGACTTGTGGTAAAAAATAAACATGGTTTCCTGTTTGCCTCTTATTTTCATTCCTAAGTGATGAGGAGTTGCTGGTACTTCCTGCCAGGACGAGCATTTTATGCAAGCAAAGAAGGTGTCATTTGGGGACCACAAAGTATCCATAGGAGCAACCTTGCAAAAATCTTCACCTCTCACTCACCAGTATCATTGCTTAGAGTAATACTGAGTATCTTAAACTGGGCAAAATCATTGTGTTATTTGGAGGGTTGGAAGAGTGACACCTTGAAGCATTATAATTTTCTCATGCATCTAATTAGCTTGAAGCCATTCCAAGGCAAGAGGATAATCAGCTGTCCATTTGTCCATCTCCATCCATCCATCCACCCAACCTCCATTCATTTTTCAGTTGCCTTTTTACTCCCAACTAATTTTACATAATCTAAGATCGATCTCACACGGTCTTGTGACTTTTTAATAATTCCAGGTGTACATACCAGCTTTCCCAGTGAGACTGCAAGCTCCTGAGTGAAGGGAGACCATCTAATAATACTTGAAAATGTTCTCATCAGCATGTAAAGCAAAAGGCCAGGTGCCTAACAGGTGTGCAACATATCGTGTTAAAACTGAATGAGACCTGGGAGCTGATCGCCCCCCACCTCCCCTGGCAGGAGAAAGACCTCCAAACCAAGCCCTCCTCCTCCTCTTTCTCTGAAAGTCTGCTGCGGCATGGCTGTTTTCAGACTGATTTACAGGATGGGCAAGACGGCCTCAATTACTCAAAGCACACAATGCTACCTCAGGGAAACGCCTGCCGATTGCAGGAGAGTCTGCTGACATCCACTTTTTGTTCTTGGAGCTTTCAAACCTGCTGTCTGCCCTCTGCCACAGACACATTCGCCTCTGAGTCACCCGGAGGGCTCAGCAGCATCATCAGTGGTCCCTGGTAACGGATGCTGCATTGCTGCAAAACCACGCTGGGTGTCCAAAGCCTGGTTGCCATGTTTCATTTTCGTTCCCCCGGTGCTTAGCCATTCAATGAGTAGCCTTTGAGTGCCAGGCATCGGACAGGGCACAGGGGAATACAGAGGGACACTAACCCCTGATCACCACTTTTTAGGAAAGCAGGGCCCTCAAGCCGGACAACAGATGACCACAATTCATTATGATAAACATCGTAACTGTGGAGCAAAATAGAAAGGAGCTAATTCCACCCACAAGCCAGGGGGAGGCTTCCCCGAGAAGGTGACTTTCCCGTTGAGTCCTGACGACAAGCCGGAGGCCCCCAGGGGAGGAGGAGAGGCAGGGCAGTGGTGGCCGAGGGGATCTGTGCGCACAGAAGCAGACGAGTGGAAGAGTCCAGGATACCCGGCGGTAAGACGCAGTCGGGCGTGAGTTGAGGAGTGTGGGTCTGAGGAGGTGGAGCTCAAAGGAGGTGGAGGCACGGGAGGGGAGGCTGGCACAGGTACAGAAGGGCTGTGAGCGGGTGGCGGGTGGCGTGTTGAGGATCCGGGCTCTTGCTGGTAGACCACGGCGAGTCATTGGTGGAGTGAAGCGACAGAATCACATTTGTGTCCAGAAAAATCTTATGAGAGAATGGCTAAAGAGCTATTATAAGTGTAGAGAAGGAATGATGCGCGTAAATTTAAGATAGGAGAGGGAGGCTGGCGATGAGGGACATACTTATCTGAAAGATGCTTAGGAGGTTGGAGCCTTTGGTGGAACACACACACACACACGCACACACACGTTAAAATAGACTCCAAGATTCCAGTTCCAACAGCTTGGCAGCTTTATTAAAGGAGATGGGGAATGTGGGAGAGATTGAAGATGTTGGAGGGAGTGTGATGCTTTGAGCTGGACGTGCTGAACTAGACACGCCCAGGCAAGCCTGGAACTCATAGAGGGAGGGCCAGACGTACAAAGTGTTTCCTTTTGGGGCCATAGAGCTTGGCACTTGACTCACAGATCACAACACTTTAAGGTACCATGCGAAGCTTTCTCTTCTTGGGCATTGGATCGGCTTGGGTGCGAGTGTGTCAGTGAAATGTTCTAACAGCCTGACCTTATGCAAGCTGAGCCACAGCTCCCAGCCTGCTCACACATCTGAAAGATGGAGGATTTTTACACCCATCCGTGGTGTTGATGTATGGCTCCACAGTGTTGTGGTGATGTGCTGAGACCCAGGAGACCCTCTGCAAACACTCTAATCAGCACGGGGCAGAGTTCTGAAAAGACCATACTAAGCACTCGAGTGGGCTCAGTGCAAATCTCGTTATACCCCAATTCTCAATAATTAAAAAAAAAAAATCCAGAAGATCCTTCTGGCTCCTAAGCTAGATGCAGGGTTTCATTATGCTTCCCAAAGCCTTATTTCCTCACCTTAAATTATTCCCTGAGAAGGGCCGCTGCTTCTGAAGGACACCGGGCCCTGACATTCAGCTCGCGGGTTCCCTTTCCTGGCATTCCAGAAAAACAAATGTTGGAGGAAAAAAAAAAAAAAAAAAAGCAAACAAAAAACCAAAGCCTACTGTCCACACAGCAGTCCTCGGCGTCTTCTGCAATTGCTCAGTTACATGGCTATTCACGACACGCAGATTATAGGGTTATTTAGCTAAAGGCTCTGTGGCTCGACCAGATAAAACTAAATGAAAAAGAAACATGCAAATGTTGGACGTTTTTGGAGCATATGGCAGCAGTTAACTTCTAGTCAGCAAGAAATAGGAACAAAACAAAACAAAACCGTGAGGGTTTTATTTTGTTTTTTCCTGTTTTGTTTTGCTTCTCAAGGATGTGGATTATCTGGGACCCAGGAGTGCTTAGAAGGAACAGCCTTGTTTGGAAATACCTTGTATAAGAATAAGAAGGATAGAAGGGCGGGATTCTTGCAGTGTTTATGTGGGCCTTGTTTGGGTGGCTGTTGTCCGGCCTGTGTTCTGGAACTTATGTCGGGTGGTGGTCTAAATAAAGGATCTTGAGGCCAACCTGGGCAAGTAAACCTGTTCCAACAAGCAGCCACCATGTACTCGGTTGCCAAAGCCAGAAACCTACCAGCTATTTTGGAAACCTTTTTCTCCCTCACTGGTGGCATCTACTCAAACATCAAGTGTTGCCAGGGTACCCCAGACCGGGCTTCTGACCCATGGCTGTCTCTCCACATCTTCTGCCTCCCCCCGGGCTGGGACATCATATCCCTAGCCTGGACCATGGCACTGGTCCCCCAGTTAGGGTCTCTTGTCTCTGATTCTCTGGTTCTCTCCATATGGTAACTGGGGTCATCCTTTTAATAGGAAAAACCACATGGTTCTCTTGTGGTTGAAACCCTTCACTGGGACGCCTGGTTGGCTCAGTTGGTTAAGCGGCTGCCTTCGGCTCAGGTCATGATCCCAGCATCCTGGGATGGAGTCCCACATTGGGCTCCTTGCTCAGCGGGGAGCCTGCTTCTCCCTCTGCCTCTGCCTGCCACTCTGTCTGCCTGTGCTCCCTCTCTCGCTCTCTCTCTCTCTCTGACAAATAAATAAATAAAATCTTAAAAAAAAAAAAAAAGAAACCCTTCACTGGATTCCCACTGCCCTGGAGGTGTGGTTGAGCCTTTGCTGTGGCTTCTGAGGCCCCTCCCAACACCTGACCCCTCTCCCCCCTTGCCTGGCCCCATGCTTCCCCCTTTGTTGTCTCTCACTCCAGCCGCATGGATCCCCATCTCAGTTTCCCGAAAGCATTGTGCTCACTCACCATCAGGACTCCATAAGAACCGTTCCCATGCCCAGAAGATACCTCTGCTGTGGCTGACTCATCTTGACCCCAGTTTAAATGTCACTTCTTCAGAGAAGCCTTCCCTGATTTTCCCAGGAAAGTCTAGTCCCCCCCACCAGTATGCCACAGAGAATCCTGCATTTCCTGGTGGCGATCCCTCATGGAGCACACTAGATTGCCACTCCTTGCTGGTCTGTCCTTTCCACTACCCTCCAGGCTCTTTTGTGTGAGGAGCAGAGACCACATCTGTCTCGTTCCCTGGGGTAGTCCTGGACGGTGCCTGGGACACTGTAGGGATTCACTCAAACATTTGTCAAATGAATGAATGGGCCGGAGATACAGGTACTTGCCAGCCGATGTGAGGGCATCCCTGGGGAAGAGGCTCTCGGGGCTCCCTCCCCACGTGCACTAGGGAGGGCCCATCCCCACAGCCAGCTTGAGCAGGGGACAGTCAGAGTAGAGATTGCATCAGACCTAGCACAGTGATGACTGCCATGTTCTGGACCTCAGAGCTTGTGGGTGGGGGTGGGATGTGCAGGCAATGGGTGCTGGAGGGGCCATAGGGAGGTAGACGGAGGGCTCCATGCAAACAGGGATTGTCATGCTCACGGTCAATGCCCAGGTTCCGAGCTCAGAGGGCCTCATCTCCGCTCTTCCTCACTCCCTATCCCCCTGCCTCCCTCCCCTATTTGTCATCCTTAGGATCCTGAATCCCATGCAAATGTAAACCCCCAGGGATGGGAAAGGACCTCTCTCTGGATTACCAACTGTGACCACACATTCTCCCCAGCCCAGGCAAGCCCAGTCCTTCCTACGAGCTTCGCAGATTTGCTCTTCTTCCTGCTACCTCGAAGCACGCAGGAAGGGTTTCCAAAGGCACCCATCTCTTATTCTATCTGGTGACGTCGTGGAGGTCATGACAAAGCAGATGGAGTAGTTTAATTAACAGACAATAAAAAACAACAGTGGCTAGAGTCTCAAATGAAAAGTGCCCCTGAAATGCAAAACTGGAACGAATCCCATTTATCTGGGATTTCCAGGCTGGCTTCCTCCTTGTAAATCGCCAACTGCAGCAGCTTTCCTCCACCGGGAAGGGCCTCCCAGACAAGGCTCCGGACACCTGGTGGGGCTGTGGGGCGGCCTGGGGGCACCGCTCCTCATAGCAGAAGACTTTTTTTCACCTTCAGGGAGAAAACTAAGGTGGCAGAGAGAAAGGCGGAGTGCCCAGGTAGGCATGAGGGTGGTTTGTTGGCTACGGGGTTGCTATGGTGGAGTTTTTGCTGCCCCAGTCCTATCCCTCACCTTCCTCTCAAATTCACTGCCCACGAGCACGCGCACACGTCTGTGCACACGCAGAAACTCCCACCCATGAGCACCTGCATGCACACACATGCATACATGTGAATACACACGCACCTGCACATACACACCCACACACACCTGTGGGCACACGCACTCACCCCCACACACATGTACACACACATGCACACGAGCCTGGATTTGAGACTTAGCATCAAGCTTCAGAGAAGAAAAGGAAAAAAACAGACAGCGTCCACCTCGTTCTCACTATGTGCCAGACCTTTCCTCCACCTCGCCTGGGTGAGAAGCTCGCCCTGGTCTCCCCTCCTCGCCTGAGAAGGGCCGAGGGTACGTTGGCTGAGGAGCTCAGCGAGCTGCGGGGCTCCAGCACCCCGTTCTATGGCAAGGCCAAAAACGAGTGAGTAAGCATTTCCTGGCTGCGATGGTAGAAGCAAGAGTCAGTCCCAAACCGGAGAAAATGCTGACCTCCAATTCTCTTCCCCCCAGGGAGCAGCAGGGAGGGGCAGGCGGGCTCACTGCGGAGGGAACCCCAACAAAAGGCCCCTCGGTTTTATGGACCCTGAGTCAGAGGGGAGGGGTGGGGGACAGGGAGTGGGAAAGTACCGGGGACTGAGGCCAGGGAGGAAATGTCAAGGTTTTACCCCTCGCTCTGCCCAGCAGAGGCTCTACCCCCCCCCCCCCCCCCCCCCCCCCCCCCCCCCCCCCCCCCCCCCCCCGGCAGAGAGACCCAGGAATGAAGGCACCCGGCTGGGGCCTCAATTGTGAGAAAAGCATGGGGCCACCGGGTCCTAAGTCTGACTGCGATTCCCTATCTGTAGTCGGGCCTGAAAAGTCACACCAAGGTTCCAGATTGCTCAGCGTCCCATGCATCTTGCCCCAGGTCCCAGCGGTGAAGGGCAGAGCTTGTCCTCAAAACAACCTTGAGCTTCTCACCGTCCCAGGGGCCGGCTCCGCATCCCCCTGCCTTCCTCCTAACTTCTCCACTTCTGGAACCGCCTGCCGCCAAAGGCCCAGCGGCTCCCTTGCGGGGTTCTCCCCATGGGCCCCCCCGCCCCCCCCTCAGCTGCCGGGAGGCGGGGGCCCTCACTTGTATGTCAGAGCTTCAGAAGGCAGCAGCCAAAATGGAAAGACGTTATCTCCAAGCAGTGGCAGATGAATCCACTGGCATTTGTTAGAGAGGCCTGGGTGACGTTATCAAGAGGGCTCGTAAAAGAGCAAAGATCCCAGAAACCGCAGGGCAGAATGGGTAAGAATGCGTGTGCAGCTCTGAGCAAGTGTGGAATGGAGATGGCTGCTCCTCGGGGCTGGTGGGCAGAGAGTGGACACGCCTGGGAGGGCGTGTCCAGGCTCTAGAGGGTGCTGGTCTCTGCCTGTACAGAGAGAAGGCAGGTATGTGATGGCACTGTTAGACTTTCCTGGATCTTAATAATAGGGGTTTATCCGAGTGGAACAATAGTGTGGATTAAATGAGCTAACTCCACAAAAGCTTTGAACACAGGGCCTGGAACGAAGTGATTACGCAGCACATGCTGGCCAATGCAATCATTATTACTTCTCACTTATGAATCTTGCCTTGCTCGAAGCTGAGAGTGGAAGAAAGCTTTGTCTACGTAAATCTTGCTTTGTGTATTAATGGGTTCCTGCAAAGCTGTATATGAACCGGATATATTGCTGGTTGTGAATTAAATTGATGGTTCTTCCTTTTAATGCTGGAGCACATGGCTCAGTGTTGGAAATGCTCTCTCTGGGTCTCAAGCTTTCAGTGGCTCCCACTGTGATTGTACAGAGCTTTTCTCTGCTTCGGTCTGGGTGGAAGGCTACACCATGTTTAAAAGAAAACATGCCCAGGTTGGATAGTGCTGATGTTAAGCCCTCACTGGACCCTACAGGGCTTGGCCTTTGGGACAGAATCCCTTCCCTGAAAGAAGTAGCAGGTGGGAAGGAGTGGCTCATAGAATAAAAGGAGAGAAAGCCAGAAACTTAGACACAAACTGCCAGGTTAGGCACAAGATATGCAGGAGGGTTTCTTTTTCTTTTATAATATTAACTTTTTAAAAAATGATTTTATTTATTTATTTCAGAGAGAGACAGTGAGAGAGAGCAGGAGAGGGGAGAAGGTCAGAGGTAGAAGCAGACTTCCCATGGAGCTGGGAGCCCGATACGGGACTCGATCCCTGCACTCCGGGATCATGACCCGAGCTGAAGGCAGTCCTTTAAGCAACTGAAACACCCAGGCACCCCTGCAGGAAGGTTTCTTAACACAGATGGCCAATTAGCCTGCAGGCAGGTAGCGATGGGGGCAGCATTAGACAGCCCTCTACCACAGATCCTTCTAGAAAAGGAACCGGAGGGGCGCCTGGGTGGCTCAGTGGGTTAAAGCCTCTGCCTTCTGCTCAGGTCATGATCCCAGGGTCCTGGGATCGAGACCCGCATCAGGCTCTCTGCTCAGCGGGGAGCCTGCTTCCTCCTCTCTCTCTGTGCCTGCCTCTCTGCCTGTTTGTGATCTCTGTCTGTCAAATAAATAAATAAATAAATCTTAAAAAAAAAATAGAAAATGAACCGGATAAGTTCCTGACTCCATATGTAGCCCAAGGACTGTGCTAAGGACTTTGCATTTTCTTTGCATTCTCTCATTTCATCCCCGTGATGAGACCCAGTACTTTCAACATTATGGCTGTTTTACAGAAGAGGAAGTCAAGGCTCAGGGAAGTTAAGCCCCAGATCCCTTGGCCAATGGATAATGGAACCATGACTCAAACGCTACAGGATTCCCAAACCCTCATCCCCATTACGAGATCCCCAGAACCCTGTCCATGCAGGGAGTAGAGGTAGAGGTAGAGGAGGAGGTAGAACAAGGACCCTGCCCCACCGGACTTCCTTTGCTGGTAATTTCATCTCCAAGAAGGTAGATGAAACCCACAGAGAGGTCTTCCACTTGGGACTTAAACCAGAGACTGGCTGGGAACACAAGGGTGAGGGCAGCTTTGGGGGATAGTGACCACTGGGTAAGAAGGATACCACAATGGTGAGAGCGTAGGTTCTGGAGCACTATCTCCTGGGTCCAAGTTCTGCTTCTGTGACTTATTAGCTCTGTTCCTTTACCTTGCCTTGGCTCTGTTTTCCTCTTTGGAAGGTGGGGATAATAGTAGTACCCACTTCATAGTGAGCTTGCAGAAAGCTGATGAATTGATACACTTAGTACTGATGGTAAGTATTAGTATGCAAAAAATTTTGACCGTTAATGTTATTGTTACTTGAGTTCATTTTTGTAATGGAAGATTTAGATGGTCATAATCATAGACTCAAGACCTTAGGGAAAAAAATTTAAAAGCCTGAGGTCAGCAAAGCAGATAACTTTGCTAAAAATTATAAAGGGGCATCTGGATTAAGACAGCTCAGCAAACTTTTCCTGTAAAGGGCCAGATAGTAAATATTTTCAGCTTTGGGTCTCTGTTGCAACTAGTCAACTCTGCTATTGTAACAATAAAGCAGCAGTAGACAATATGTAAACAAATGGGCATGTCTGTTTTCCAATAAAACTTTATTTATAGAAACATGAGGAAAGCCAGATTTGGCCGAAGAACCACAATTTGTGGATCCCTGGCTCAAGCAAAATGGGAAACACTAAAATATGAAATTCTGCCTGTGTAATTGTAAATGATGTCAGTAACATGAAAAGCAAGCAGGCCATTAATCAACATAGCTACAAAGGGAGTTGTTTGCCTCAGATTGATAGAGGACATGTTTGCAAATGACATATCTGATAAAGGGTTAGTATCCAAAGCATGTAAAGAACTTATACAACTCAATACCCCCAAAACAAATAATCTGATTAAAAATGGGCAGAAGAAATGAACGGACATTTCTCCAAAGAAGACATCCAGATGGCCAACAGACAAGAAAAGATGCTTAGCATCACTCATCATCAGGGAAAAGCAAATCAAAACCACAAGGAGATGTCCTCTCACACCTGTCAGAATGGCTAAAATCAAAAACACAAGAAACAAGTGTTGGCGAGGATGTGGGAAAAAGGAACCCTCATGTACTGTTGGTGGGAATGCAAACTGGTGCAGCCACTGTGGAAAACAGTGTGGAGGTTCCTCAAAAAATTAAGAATAGAACTACCCTATTACCCAGTAATCACTACTGGGTATTTACCCCCAAAATACAAAAACACGAATTCAAAGGGATACATGAACCATTCTGTTTATAGTATTAGATACAATAGCCAAATTAGGGAAGCAACCCAAGTGTCCATCCATAGATGAATGGATAAAGAGGAGATATATGTACATACCCACCTGGATGTTGTCTTTGGAGAAATGGAATATTACACAGCCATCAAAAAGAATGAAATCTTGCCATTTGTAATGGCATGGATGGAGCTAGAGAGTATAATGCTAAGCAAAATAAGTTAGAGAAAAACAAGTACCATATGACTTCACTCGTATATGGAATTTAAGTAGCAAAAAAAAGAAAATTGAGCAAAGGGGGTGGGAGAAAGAGAGAGACAAACTGAGAAGCAGACTCTTAACTATAGCGAAGAAACTGATGGTTACCAGAGCTGAGTGTGGTGGGGGGATGGGTGAAACAGGGATGGCGGTGAAGGAGTGAGGACCAGGTGTTGAACGGAAGTGTTGAATCACTCTACTGTACACCAGAAATGAACATAACCCTATGTATTAACTACATTAGAATTTAAGATGAAATTAAATTAAAAAAAAAACTCCAAGAAAAAAAAAGGTGAAAGAGGTGCCCCAAGGAGGAGGAAGTGCAGTGTCTTCTGAAAGGCATGTGTGCGCATGCATGCGCATATGTATATGTGTATGTGTGAGTGTGTGTACACGTGTGCATGTATCTGTAGAATGAGGAGAAGCTTTGGCTTTCCAGTGTTTGATGTGTTCATGTGAGGATTTGGTGTTTGGTGCAGGGTCAACCACTTTGTCACCACGTGGAGTGAATCCCAAGGTTGCCATCCAACACTCTAGTGATGGTAGACCAGGAAATGGAGAGAGTGGGGTTCTTGATTCATTGTACTGTAGCCATCCTTTCCCCCAATCTTTAGATTTCTGAGAAAAACCTATTGAAGATTCAGTTCTAGTTAAGTACTGCAGTTCCTAATTGTCTCACTCTCAGAATATTCACACAGAGGCATGTTGGTGGCTCTCAAGCTATCTAAAGGTTAAGTCAGGCTTGAGAACACCTCAGCATTCCTGAGTCTCTGGGCTCTCACTGTTGTAATGCAAAGCCTTGCAGTAAGGTGCCAGAATGCAGTTTTAAAATTTTTATTATTTCATGTCATTAGATTTTGTTGCTTTAACTATTGGGGGGAATAAAGGGATCTTAATGTGACTCGATGACTTCTCTTTCTCATGGTTGCTGTCATCTTTTTTCACGCCCAACTCTGTGGAAGACAAGGATAAATCCTGGAGATTCGCTTCGGTGGTGCATGAAATGCCCATTTTCTGTAGGTGTGGACTCATGGGCAGGTCTTGGGGAAATACCAGTCTTCGCATTTCCTACAAGGTGGAGAATAATGGCAATGGTATATAGCTTAGCAGGTTCATATCCTGGCTCTGCACTGAGCATTGATAATCTTGGGCAAGTTACTTAACGTGTCTCAGCTTTTCTTGCTTCACTGATAACATGAAGGTGGAAGGTGTTGACGTGGCTGAGGTCATGAAGATTAAGGTTTGGTAAAATCTTTAGTGCTATGTCTGGTAAATGGTACAAACCCAGCACATGGATGCTGTTGTTCCCAGTCCATGGGAAAACAAGGGTGAGTTGGTCACCCTGCCAACTGGTGAAGGGAACAAAGTTGGGAAGGAGTGCCCAAGTGACAATGAATGGAGGTGATAGACGGAGAATTTGTTAACAAAGGAGATTCCAAGACCCTACCCAAACCCTCTGAACTGAAATCACTATACACCCAGGAATTTACATTTGAATTTGCCCGTGTTCTCACTGAAAGACTTAACAACTCTTTTCATATTGTGATTCGTATGCACACTCAAATGTTAAAAACCGTAAGAGTGTATATTTAGAAAGACATCACAGTAATGGTTTTAAGTTTTAAGGAAATGCATTTTGGAATGGTCCCACTTGAACTGACCTGAGTCCAGAAGGTCACAGGTAGGACAGAAGGATAGGAGCGAGAACCATCTTCCCGTATTACAAAAACTTCCCTTTTCCCCAGAGCTCTGTCTCCTCTTGAAATGGTCTTATTTCAGAACACCAAGCTGCAAACATTTGCCGTCAGATCTCCCCCTAAACCTAAGGTAACTATCCATTAGGTACTAGGCTACCTTTAGTCCCTTGTGGTAGATGGGATTATTGTTCTCAGTTCTTCATTCCCTCCTACCTACGAAGTCAGTAGTCAACAGAAGTTGTTGACTACGAAGTGCAGTCAACAGAAATGGAATGAGTGTATTTCTCTGTAGGCTAGCAAGTGAGAAACATGGGTGGTTGCAATAGTATGTCAGTAAGTTTTGGAGTTGTTTGTTACGCAGGATTCCTGTGGCCAGAATTGACTAATACCTTTCTTAAAAGGGGAAATAACTGGGGTTTGTCAGTGTTCTCCCTGAAAGACTTAACTCTTTTCATGGGGAAGCTTGCTCACCGTTGTAGCGAGGGCCTGGAAAGGGGAGAAGATTTGTCCAAACTGATAGCACTTGTGCACGTTGATGTCTCCAAAGCGACTGCGGCGCTCTTTCCGGCCGGCCAGTCTCTTCTCTGCCTTCATGTCCACGAAGTGCCGGAAGGGGCCCTGCTGGGGCAGATGGGCCATATGCACCTGTAGCGAGGAGCCGAGGTAGCACGTGGTTCCCAAGTTCCGCGTGCTCACACCGAGACAAGGCGTGTTTCTGACAACAGCCAGCTCTTGTCCCTGCCTCTTGACTATCAGTTAGATTTCCACTGACCTTTCTAAATTTCCTGTGACCTTGGGAAACTGATCAAAGGGGCATCCTTTCTGTTTGTTGCTGGGAGTCCGGCATGCTAGGTTGGGGGTCAGGGCACTGAGCTCTAGTTATGAGCCCGTCAATTGCTATAGGACCTTGGCTCAGCACCCACCTATATGGGTATATGGTAGATTCTTTACAAGGTCTTTTTCCAGCCTTGAAATGGCACGGATTATATGAAACTGGAATGTCAAGAATGCCATGGGTTGAAAGCTATCCTTGGAGGCAAAGAGCAGGAGGCAGGGTGCGATGTGTGTTGAAGGGTCCTAACTTGCGATTCTAATCTCGCTTCTATTAGAAACTGGGGAGCAGAGGAGCCCTGCCCACATTCCACTAGGAGAAACACCACCGTAAGCTGCACAGTGAATTTCCCCAGCCAGAGAGTTCCCCTTCACCACGCCCTCTGCCCAGACCCAACTCTCCACTGGAGGTGGTCCTGCTGGGTGCCCACTGCTGGACAGGGCCAATCCCTGCCTTTTGACCTCCATGATGCTTGCTTTTACCGGGTCCTCCTGGTTCCTGACGATCTCACCCTCACTCAGCTCCCTCTCCTGCCCCAGCCTCTTTGTGCGGACAAGAGAGCATCAGATTCTGCCTGCACATTGGTTTCTTCAAGGAGCTGCTACCCCTCTTACTTGGTCCATGTGTGGCCAGTGGGAGAGTGGTGCCCGGTTTCAATTCGGACCAGGGGGGCCACCCCAGGCACACCCTGCCCTCCCTGTCTGCAGAGAAGGCTCAGCAAACACTATTCCTATTCACATTGTAATACTTTTATACCCCACAGGGCAGGGACATGGCTGGGAACATGGGCAGGGGACGCACTCCTGTGGCTAATGGCCCAACATGCCCTCTTCCTGGCCGACACACCTGCATGGGTGGGGGTTACTTAGGAGTGGGCGGCCGGACACGCTGTAGGAACCTCACCCCAGTTAGGGGCTTGGGCCATTTCCTGCCTCCCACACAGCAGGAAACATGGTTGTCTGTTGTTTTACTTCTTTCCAGGATTGCCCATGAGGAGCCCGGAGGACACGGCACAAGCAGCTCTGGGGGTGGGCAGAAGAGCTGACCAAAACCCAGGGCCCCGAGGGATGCCCGAGATCCAGCATCCCACTTCCTGGATGGAGAAACTGGGACCCAGCCAGGTGGGAGGGCTTTGCTGAGGTCTTTCTGTGACCTTCTCTTGCATCAAGTATAAATTCACTGCATTGCTTTGGGGTTGGTGACTCTGTTCCGAGGAAGGCGCTATTCAGAGACCACCTTGGAGAGCGAGGGCATGAAGCCAGCCGCGGGAGCGTAGATGGGGCCTGGGGTGCCCTGAGCATTCTGGACGGGACCAGAGCCCCCCGGAGGGTCCCAACGAGAGGCCTCCCACTGGGGCTCCTCCCGCCCTCCTCCTTTCCCTGGTTTGCCATGTTGCCCTTCTCGGGCACAGCCAGCGTCTCCAGAATCATCATCACCTTCTTAACACAATTAACATGTGCCTCCGTTTCTGCCTGGGTCTCCTCCCTCTCCACCCCAGCCCTGTCTTACTGCCCCCTCTCCTCCTGCCTCACTCCTATTCCTCTTTTAGGGCTCTGATTTTGGCTTCCAATGAAGGGCCTCCCCCAGCCAGAACAGGCTCCTTCTCCTCTGGGCTTCCAGACTATTGACCCCAGGGGGATCTGTGTGCCCCACTTGACTTCCTGTGAGCGTCCCAGTCCACTGACTCCTGCTCCTTTGGTCTTTGTCAGGGCTTCGCTTGCTGAGTGTACTCCGTGTGGGGCACATCCTCAGTCCTCAGCGTGCAAAAGATAAGGGGAAAGAGGGATCTTTGGAAGACTCACGTCATGTATTTGTAAGCTCTTTGCTATTGGAAGAGAAAAGTCCCAGCTTCGTCCCACAGCTTTGGTGGTGCTCAGACTCGAGATTAATGGTGGATAAACAGGTCCCAGCGGGATTGGCAGCTTCCAGTCTGTTCCAGGGAAGTGAGGAGAGAAATGCCACGCTCTTAGGATCCATGTACAACGCTAGACCTAGCGTTCATGTCTTTGGGTTTGACCCCCACCCACAGAATAACAAGGGAGGTTTGCACCGCAGAGAAGGAAGCAGACCCTCAACCCAGAGCCAAGAAGGAAAGCCCTCATTAGGAAAGACACATGGAACCTGTAGGACATTCTGATTTGCTTTCTGGACTATGATCAGCATGGTGGGCAGTTCTCTTTGCTAGGTGGATTATTGGCAAATTGTTTTGCTGATGCCCCATGAGTTGATTGTTGCTCTGGGGAGTTAACTGAGTAGAGAAGCTCATTACGGAGTCCAAGATGGTGATTTAATCAGGTTAATTAAATAACGAATTAGGTGACCCTCTCGCTTTTTTGGATTTGCGAAGGATTATTTTTTCATATTCATGCAGAAGTCTGCAAACTTTCTCGGGCGGGGCCAGACAGTAAATACGCTGGGCTCGGTGGCCATACCCTCTCTGTTGCAGCCACACGACACGATTGTCGCTACACAAAAATAGCCACAGATGACACGTAAATAAGGAGGTGTGGCTGTGGTTCAATAAAACTCTATCGATGGGCACCAAATGTCACTTCCATAGGATTTTCATGTATCACGAAATATCACTCTTTTGATTTCTTTTTTCCCAGCCATTTAAAAATGGCAAAACCGTTCTTAGTTTGCAAGTCATCGAAGACAGATGGCAGGACAAATTTGGCCTAATGGGCTGTAGTTTGCCAACCCCTGCATTAGTGGATGCTTCAATACACCCCCTGTCGCAAGGAGACAAGTGCTAATTTCCAAAATAGAAGTGAGGATTCTGAAGTTTTCTCAGCAGTTTCAAAATTGCTGCGCAAGATAGACAACTGGCCCATCACCAAGCCTTAAGCCAACCAAGCCAAGGCTGGCTGGCCTAATTCAATGACAAAATCTAGGGCTCCCAGGGACCTTGAAGCCGCACAGTTCGTCTTCTAGACATGATGCGTGACCACATTTAAACCAGTTAGGGACAAGAGGCTCATTTAGAGATACAAGGCTCTGGAATCCTGGAGTAAATGATCTCATCACCACGACCCTCAATCACTGATTTTCACCCTGGTGACTTTGAAGCATGCGATGCAGTTCTGCTTTGTGTAACCTAGCTTCGTAAGGATGTTGGACAGAATTGCTACTCCCGTCCCACCCCACCCCACTCCACCTCCACGCACCAGACCCATAACTGAAGGCAGAACTCCACCTCTAGGCTTTCTTCTACAAGCCAGCCATGACCTTTAGAGTTGCTCACCAGACCTGGGTCTGGGTGGTACTTGCTCATGTGGCTCCTGAAAGAGTTCAGCAACCCCCAGCTGAAGCATTGCACTTGAACAGAATTTCAAACTAGAGAATGAAGTAGGCTTGACAGCAATATCCCTAGGATGCCAGAGTAGGTAGAAAAAAAACAAAACAAAACTCAGAGAGATTCTTTCTGGCGTCTGCCAGGATACTTAAGTTTTGAGTCTATAGTAAGGTTCTGATATTTTCCAAAAACCTTTGTGGGTGGAAGGAGGGTGGTGGAGTGCTAGCAGAGCCGAGCCCAGGGTCTTGTACACAGCGGATTCTCAGGAAGTGTTTATAAGACAAATGAGAGGGGGAAGGCATTTGCGGGGGGGCACTGGACTACCAGTTGAACTCCCTCTCAGGGCTCTACGAACCTGTGTTATTCTGGGGGGAAAGGTCCTCTCTAGAGCCAGACAGACCAAATCCTGTCCTAATTTTACACCACCAGCTCTGTCTCAAACAGCTGTCTCTGGCTCAGTGTGTTATCTTCAAAGAGGAATCCAGGGGCGCCTGGGGGGCTCAGTCGGTGGAGCATCTGACTCTTGATTTTGGCTGGGGTCATGATCTCAGGGTCGTGGGATGGAGCCCCGCCTTGGGCTCTGAGCTGGGCCTGGAGCCTGCTTAAGATACCCTTTCTTCCTCTGCCCCTCCCTCTCCCTCTTAAAAAAAAAAAAAAAAAAGGAGGAATGCAGCTTCTCTGAGCTTTGCCAAAGTCTCCTCGGTCAGTAAGTGTCTGCTTTTGGCTACACTAGCAGTCGGTCAGTCCTGCTGGAAGCCAGCGCTGTTCGGCAAGTGGAAGGAGCCAGCCCCCACCCCCACCCCCCCGGCTTAGGATGTGGTCCTGGGTTGTGGAGTATGCCCCCCTGTATGGGAGAAAAACTCCAGAGGGTTAGAAGGGATGGGAGGGGAGGAGGCTAGGCTAGGGCTTGTTCTTCTTCCTTACAGAATAATTATGACATTTTGGCAGTTTTTATGTTCTTCTCTTTGGTAATTTTTTCTCAGGGTGGGATGGGGTAAAAGAATGGTTGCCAGGGAGATGGAAGGAAAGTTGGAAAGAGGCTGCCCTCTGGGAGTGATTAAACCCCAGAGAGAGATACACGTAGTCCTAGAAGACAGAGAAGGTTTTTAAAAAGATTATTTACAACCGAAAAACTAGCTTCCTGTCCTCTGTCCAGAAAGCACTTCTCGTCTGGTCCAGGGAGGGCATCTTTGCATCTTGGCATTAGATTCTGAGCTCTTGAAGGCACAGTTTGGGTCCTGTTGGTCTTTGAAGCCCCAGCACCCATGCTGAAGTCTGGCATATAGTAGGTGCTCAATACATGCAGGTGACAGAGTAAATAAAGACTGAATGAGCGAGCGGAAGACACGCTGAGCACCAGCAGCTCTCTGGGCAATGGATTCTGTGCTCAGCACCATCCCAGCTACCCCCCACCCAGAGGCGGCTGTCTGCAAAAAGGAACAGCAGTCCAGACCTGGGAGAGCGGCTTGTAAAGGTGTGAAGTGTGTTGAATTTCAGTCTCTTTGCTGCAAATACATGGAAAAATCCTTTATCGCTGCTCATGTGTCTGGCCCGTCCTGTCTTCAACAGTTTCTCTTTAAGGGGAACTTGGCTTTCAGACGGTGGGAAACAAACTATCAGACTTTGGCTCCAGCAGAAATTCTCTTCCCTGGTGGTGTGTTGGAGCATTCGGGGGCAGGGGTGTGGAGGATGGGGCTTCAAAAATTCCAAAGCAACCCTGCACCCCAGGCCAAATGCACCTGCGTTTCTGCAGGTGGGACCCCAGACAAGCCCTCCAGGGGATTCGACCGTGAGCAGCTGAGGCTAAGAACCACCCAGGGAGAGTTGAGTTCACCTGCGTCAACATGGTATTACTAGACAGCTGCTCCTCTGACTGCAAGTTCGCGGCCAAACCGGGGTGGGGGGTCGTGGGGGGACGTTTAAGGGTGGAAATAATAATCCTATGGATTATAGTCTTTGAGGAGTCAGCACTTTTTATTTTTGACAGTGACTTCAATACGTGAAAAAATGAAACCTTAAGACTTTGTATCAAAAAGTCATTTAGTTGGATTTTAAAGCTTTATTGCTTTTTGGCAGCTTTTGAATGGGGTTGGGGTGGCGAGGAACATTTAGTGTTAAGAGAAATGTCGTGATTTTTTTAGAGTGAGGTTGACATTATTATTTCCTGAATCCCCAGCTCCTAATGTGGGGCCTGCCATGCAGCAGATACTTGGAAATGCTAGAATAATTACAGCAGTTACTGCTTGCTGGATGCTTCCTGCTATATTCACTGTCTCATTTCATCTTTAGAGTAACCATGTACAATAGGTCCTATTTGAATCTTCATTTTACAGGGTGTGGTGGCCGACTTCTAAGATGGCCTGAGATTCTGCCCCCTATTATGTATGCCCTCTAGAGCCCCCCTCCCCTTGAGTGTGGGAATATGATGGGATATAGCTCATAAGTATGTTACATTGTGGCAAAGATGAAGGTATTTTGCGGATGTAATTAGGGCCTCTGATCAGTTGACTAAATAAATTAATTAAAAGGGAGTTTATCTTGGGTGGGCCTGACCTAATCAGGTGAGCCCTTTAAAAGAAATTCAGGGGGCTTGAGACTCAAGTCATGCTGGGCATGCAGAAGGATGCCATCATGATTTTTTTTTTTCTTTTTCTTTTTCTTTCTTTTCTTTTTTTTTTTTTTAAAGATTTATTTATTTATTTGGTGAGGGGAGAGAGAGGGCACACATGAGCAGGAAAGGCAGAAGGAGAGGGAGAGAATCCCAAGCAGACTCTGCACTGAGCAGGGAGCCTGGCATGGGGTTCAATATCATGACCTCAAGATCATGACCCTGAGATCATGACCCCAGTTGAAACAAAGAGTCTGATCCTTAACCGACTGTGTCACTCAAGCACCCCAATATGCCACCAAGATTTCTAAAGCTACAAGCAAATGGACTCTGGTGACAACCCTGAGTCTCAGATAAGAGCTAAGCAGAGGACCCAGCTAAGCTGTGCCTGGACTCCTAACCCATAGAAACGGAGATAATGAGCAGGCGTTGCTGTGAACTTCTAAGCTCGTGGTAATTTGTTACACGGCAATAGAAAACTAATATACTACTGAAGGAATAATGATGCAGAGAAGTCACAGGACTGGGCCAAGGTTGCACACTAGGAATGGGGGAGCTGTGAGTGGAACCTGCCGCTTCTGACCCCTTACTGTTTGACATTGACACTAGCGTCGGTTTGTGAAATAAGGCTCATCTGCTTCAGCTCACCGATGTTCCATAAATATAAGTGGAACAAAACCAAGGCTGATCCCAAACCCTGCTGCTTGGCGGAACAAAGTGGAATCAGAAGCAGGATGTGTCAGCATACGTCACACGTGGTTTCTACACACGGCGGGTGTCAGCGCTACAGGCATGGAAAGGGTGTCTTTTCAGACTCTTGCTCCCAGCGGTCCCCACACGTGGACACCTTTGGAAGTCATTCCCAGGAGAAGAGCTGAGGTAAACCCTTCTAAGAAGGACCAGGGGCACAAAAGCTAATTTATGGAACATCAAAGAAACCTTAAGGAGAGAAGAGACATGGCCAGTGGTCACGTAGTGACACCCAACTGTTTTGTTCCTGTTGAGAAGATGCCAACCAACTTTTCTGATTGGATCCAGAGTTTAGATCATCGTGATTATTAAAGAAAATTGCCCTTCCTTAAAGAAAAGCTAATCTTTACTGCTAGTAGTGGTCCCAGAGCACGTCCCCAGAGCAGTATGCCCTTCCCCCACTCTTCTGTATTCCTTTCCAGTTCTGTTTAGTGATCAGGGCCCCCCTTGCTTTTTGACCTTAGTTTTCCAGAGCAGCCATTCACACAAGTCATGTAAGCAATGAGAAAAAAAAAAAAAACTAGCTTTTCCTGTGTGTGTGTGTGTGTGTGTGTGTGTGAGAGAGAGAGAGAGAGAGAGAGAGTTTGTTGGTGGGGAAGGGGTTTCTTGGAAAGTTACTCTTTTCTTCCAGTCAGCTTGAATGTATCTTTCTCTTTTCTCCTCACTCATCTGTCCTCTTTCTGCCTGGGAGGTAGATGTGATGCATAGAGGTGAGCAGCCATTTTGGGAGCATGAGGACATATCCTCATGATGAGGAGGAGGAGGCTCTGAATGGCTTGGGTCTCGGATGTCATCATAGAGCTCCCGCCAGCCTTGCACTGCCTTCCTCTGGACATCTTGTCATATGGGGGACATACACTCCTTTCTGTTGGTGGAACTTTTTTTTCTTCTCCCTTCAGGGCACATGTAATTCTGTCTGATATGAAAATCTAAAAAATAATGTACACTCCCCAAGTATTTGAAACATACTTGGTCAACTGTCCAGTGTTAATGTGTGCAAGGAATAATCATTATAATTTAAGGATCCTTTTCTAGAGTATAATGAGGGTGAGGGGGGAACTCAGGCACGCCTCTCTCCTTCACTACTGACTCATGGGAAGGATGCATAATGGTGTGAGATGAGGAATATGGTGGCTGAAATAGACTTTAGCCACAATAATGAATCACTCACTGGCCCCGATGTGTTTAATTTTGTCTAAGGCACAGAAGACCCAGGAAGGAGCTGCACTTTGTCTTTGAGCAACTCTGAAGTGATCATCTATTAGGGATCTAAAAAGTATGACACGGCAGCTAGGAAAGGAGGTGGGAACAATTAGACCGAAGGAGAGAGAAGCCAACGGGAGACGCGGCAGCTAGGAAAGACTGCTGCACGCAAGAATGGTCAAACCCATCTCACCCCACCATCTCACTCTGCCCCAACAGGTGGAACGGGAACCAGCGGTGGAAGCTTCCTGGAGGCAGTTCTGGATGGATTTGGATTTGCTTAAGAGGCTAACAGCTGCCGCTGCCAAAGACAGAGTGGCCCGGCTCAGTAGATGGTCGTGTCGTTGCTGGCACTTTAGATGGAACGACTGTTTGCAGAGATGGTGTACAGGGAACCCCGCGGGTCACGTGGTCCCTCCTTCACTCAAGGGTTAGAATTACTTAGTGTCTACTATGTGTCAGGCTCTTAATGGTCAGACTACGACCTTGAAGATCTCTCCTGCCTTGGTGATACTCTGCTGCTCTGAGCGCAGTGAGCTCGGTTTTGCACAAGGCAGAACCGAAGCACCCAAATCTGGGACCAGTTGCACCAAGTCACGTGGCCTGTCAGCGGTGGACCCATCCCTGTCTCTGAGCCTTTGCTCTGTCTCCTCTCCTTTCTTTTTCAATCATCTGCTGCTTTCAGAGAAAACCAAGTCATGCTCTACTAAGCCATCAAGGCTTGGGGAGCGTGTTTAGACAGGATGTGCAGTTACCCAATACTGGTCTGAGTGATGTGTTTTCCTGACTCCAACAAATTGAAGCAAGCTCTCCTTTTGATCTACAATCTTCCAAATCACCCCAGATCCCCCCCTCCCCCGAGCGGAGGCGGGTCACCAGCAAGGGATGTGGTTCCCATTTCATACAACACATGGCTTTCTGACTAGGGAGTGGCTGAAGATTCCTGGTGCACTCACCCCTGCTCCGCTAGCCTCGAGATTCCAAAGATTGCTGTGCAAACCGCACACTTCCAAAAGAGCCCATTTCCTCCAGTCCTTAAACATGTAGGAACCTCCCTCCCTCCCTTTTTCTATTGTTCTCTTTCTGTCTCCCTCTCTCATGCACGCGCGTGCACACACACACACACACACACACTCTACCACTCCACTGTCAATCTTTATATCTTATAACCCTATGGACGTTTCCGGCCAGGATCTCTTGCCTGGCAGACCCTCTGTGGGTTTGGGAGTGCCTCTCAGGCAGTGAAAGGCAGCCTCGCCTTTGCAGCTGGTCATTCCACAAGCAAGGGGCCTTTCAGCGGAGGCCTCTCTGAGCTTCTGAATGCATCAGGCTTGCAAGATGGAGGGAGAGCAAATTGGCAGCTGTGTTGGACTGCCTGACGCTGGGAAAAACATCTGTTGGAAAACTTGCTTTGTAATTTCCTGAGCCTTTCGGGGTCAGAAGTGGGTAGAAACCCCCAAATGGAAGAAAAGCCTAATCACTTTCAAGTGGGAGGAAAATAAGAACCAGAAGGGCTCACATGGGGGCAGTCTGTGGATTCCCAACCTCAGGCTCCCAGGATAAATGCTTCCAAAGCTTCCCCAGGCACTACTTTCTTCTGGAGCGAGCACTGGCATTCTCCTGGGATAACTGACTTGGCCCGGAACGGACCGTAGCGGTGGGAACGCCGCTCACATTCGCCCTCCACCAATATTGCTCTGCAAGGCTGGAGGTGAGCTGGAGCTCGGGGCCCCTTCATGCTTTCACTGCAGGCGAGTCTTTGATCGCCGGGCTCATTCACCAAGGTCGTTTCAGCGCTGGAACGGAGCCTGACGCAGAGTGGGTGCTCCCCAGAGATTGACGCAGTGAGGGAATGCATCCGTCTTTGTATCCCACGCACTCCCTAACGTTCTCGTTGCTTACATGACTTGTGTGAATGGCTGCTCTGGGAAACTAAGGTCAAAAAGCAAGGGGGGCCCTGATCACTAAACAGAACTGGAAAGGAATACAGAAGAGTGGGGGAAGGGCATACTGCTCTGGGGACGTATCTGGAAAAGCCCTGGGCTTCCGGGCGTGCCCTCAGCAAGCCTCTGAGCACGGAGACAGGAGCAGACCAGAGATTTTTCCCCCACAGGCCTTCAAAGTTTATGGGTCATCTTCAACTGGGTCTACAACAAAGATTTTGCACTTGCCTGGCTTCAAGGCTGAGGTCTTTATCCCACAATAAAGGGTCTCCCCTCTCTCTCCTACTTTCCTTGGCTACATCTCTTCTCTTTTCTTACCCTGCAATTCTCCTTAAATACTAGTTTCAGTCCCAGGGAATAAGACTGAGATTTGCAAAAAAACAAAACAAGACAAAAAACAAACAAACACCCCCCACCACCACCACTTTTCAAGCTCTCCTTTATTTGGTTCGGTTGTCCTGGTTTTCCTTGGCCCGAATATGCCTAAAGCTGATAAGGTTTTTAGGGAAGCGAAACTCTGATTTTCAAGAAATGAGCTCTGGTTGCATAATGAAAGCCCTTTCTGATTCCCTGCACATAGGTCTCTGGGGGTAATTAGGAGAATTTATGCATTCCCCTTCTGGCAACAATCCTTTGTCACTGTGTTCAGCATGTGGAGTAAGTGATAGGTCCATGTTAATGATCAGAAAAGGTTGTATCTTCCAGGTAGCAAATGAGGCTTAAAGGTAACTTTTCATCTTAAAAATACCCCCTTGCTCTTTCCTCCCCTGTCCCGAGGGGCCCACTTAGTGGAAATGCCATGGAGATGTATTTGCAGAAGGTCTGACTTCTTTAGCTAGAGGAAGGTGGAGATGCGGAGAGGACTCGCCCCAGCCTTCTGGGCACAGACAGGAGAATTTACAAAAGGAAAAACAAGGAGACATGCTTCCAGCTGGCTTAGCTGCCCTCCCGAGGATCAGCTCCGTGGCCGCTGCCTCCTACTCTGAAGACACCTGCCACCGACACGAAGCGATTCGTTCCGCAACTAGAAGGGAGCCAGTATTGGCAAGGTGGTTTCCTGCCTTGATGGGACATGGATGGGGCTCAGGTCTGTGCTTTGCTGGGCTAACAGGCAGCCCAGCATGGAAGAACCCAACTCAGCCGAAGCAAGGGTGATCGATGGGGAGAAGGGCTGGGGTCCCTTGGCCAGAACAAAGCCACCTCCCCCCACACCTCCCAGTCCCGGAATGGTGCACTCTGCTTTTCCTCCCAAGTATCAGTTTCCGTCACTGAGAAGATGAGACCACCTCTGGGGCCCACGGCACAGAACGTGGCCACTGAGCTAATGGGCTTGCACGACCTTTCGTTCCACTGCTCTGGGCCTTTCTGGCCCAGCCCCAGATCATACTTACGTATGGAAACTAGAGCTCTGGAGCCAGAAACTCGGTCATGTACAGCAGGAGCTCTGTAGACTTACTGGTTTGCAACCACAGTGTTTTCCTACCCCGGCAGCTCTGTGCCTGCATGAGAAGCTCCTGCTTCACGACACCATTGTGTAAACTCAAAGGGAGACTGCAAATGCCTGGGAGTGGGGTCTGTCCCCACCCCCTGGCTGGCCTTACCCTTGGCATCTCTTCGCGGTTCTGTTCTGCCAAGAGATGGGCCTTCCTTAGTAGCCTTGTCCCCTCCTTTGTCTTTAGAGATCTGGGCACCTTGCCCCTTCTGCAGCATCTGCCCATCGGGCAAGGGCTGGCCTTCAGGCAGATCCTCTTGCTTCTTGTTCTCCTTCTGCCTCTCATGGGGAGCTCTAAAGGATACAAAATCCACCATCAGGTGTGATGTTCTGAGTGACTCAACAGCCCCCAAGTGAGTGGCCTGAAGAGGAAGTTGTGGGACCAGAACTTCCAACTTCGTGAAATATTATTTAATCTGGGAGGAAAATAAATGGACGCTGTCAGCTTATTCTTGTATATTTGCACAGCGCAGTCACGAGAGAAGGGTGGGACTATCCCCCAAGTAGCAGAACAATTAGAGAACAGGTGTCCCACAGCTAATGCTTCCAGCGGTGCTGCTAAGGAATTACACGCATATACACACGGATATATTATAAAGAAAACAGATCTTATGGGGACGAGACACAGGAGGTCAGGAAACATCTAAGAGCTGGTGTGTGTGTATATATAGAAAAATATATATTTACATAAAATATGTATATATATTAAATATTTTATTTCTTTATTTGAGCGTGAGAGAGAGAGAGAGAGCACGAGTGAGGGGAGAAGCAGAGAGAGAAGCAGATCCCCCGCTGAGCAGGGAGCCCGATGTGGGGCCCGATCCCAGGACCCTGACCTGAAGGCAGACGCTTAACCCACTGAGCCACCCAGGCACCCCCTGCTGTGTGTATTTTTAATATCAAGCAATTTTCTTTTTAATTTTTTAAAATTTGAGTATAGTTGACACACCATGTTACTTTAGTGTCAGGTTTACACAGCACAGTGATCTGACTTCTCTACACTTCAGGCTGTGCTCTCCACGATGTAGCTACCATCTGTCTCCATGGTATTTCTTTTTTACAGGGTAGGGTTAATATACTGCTCATCCAAATGTGTTTTCTGTTTCTTTTTCCTCCCCATTTCCCATTATAGCAATTATTTGTGTTTGGGGAGAATATTAAGCCGTTCTTCCGTGATTTTCTTTTCTTTCTTTCTTTCTCTCTTTTTTTTTTAAAGATTTTATTTCAGAAAGGGAGAGAGAGAAACGGCATGAGCGGGAGTGGCAGAGGGAGAGGGAAAGAGAATCGCAAGCAGACTCCATGCTTAGCACAGGGCCCAAGGCAGGCTCGATCCCAGGACTCTGAGATCGTGACCGGAAGTGAAACCGAGAATGAGACGTTTAACCGACTGTGCCGCCCAGCACCCCCTTCAGTGATTTTTCAACATCCAAGTCACCGCACTGAACAAGACCCACAAGGGAAGAGGATCCTTCCTGATCTGACCTGATCTGCTCCTTTCTCTTCTCTTCTCTTCTCTTCTCTTCTCTTCTCTTCTCTTCTCTTCTCTTCTCTTCTCTTCTCTTCTCTTC